>JAVYIG010003005.1:0-125000 GCA_035222895.1 Strongylocentrotus droebachiensis
GACATAATAAACGTCAGGAGAAGAAAAAGTACAAGAGTAGAAATACAAAATAAGAATAGAGTACAAATAATTCTTGTCAATGTGGGGGACTATAAAAAGTCCTTTAGCATAACCCCATGCTCTCATTAATAAAATGTACATCAAATAGGGAAAGAAAAAAAATAATAACAACAGTGCAGTTCAGGTAAATGAATAACTGAAGGTATTACAATTTGTGCAGAAGGTACTTTTTTAAGTTTGGATTTGACTTTATTAAGGGATTGAGAATTCTTAATATTTTCCGGTAAATTATTCCAGAATACAGGGCCATTGTGCGATATTGATTTTTGAGATAGAGGGAGGATTCTTACAATATGATAATCAGATTTTACCTTGGTATTATAGTTGTGAAGGTCAGAATTTCTAATAAACAAAGAACAAAAGTTAATCTGTAATAATTTGTGTATAATATAAATACTTGTTTATTTAAAAAAACATGATTCATATATTGGCAAAATATTAAACTTTTGAAATAGTAGGGCAGTACATGCTCTAAATCATATCATTCTTACTAGCCTTCTCTGTAAGATTAAAATTCTGTTCAATAAATATTTATAAGAAGATCCCCAAACTATGAGTCCATAATTATAATATGGTAATATCAATGTTATACAACAGTAACAATATATTTCATATTATCATTTATATATATATTCAAAGAAATGTAACAGTTTCAACCCTCTGTACCTCAGTGCTATCAATTAATAATTTTTAAAAGTTTTATAAATATCATTTCTTCCGATAATCATCAAGTTTTTTCTGAATATTTAAAGTGAAATTATTAACAGAGAACCACTCTTGGACTTTTGTTAATTTAATGTTCATATTATGATGTGAATAACCCAATTCTTTCAAATACTGACAAATAGATTTGTATCATCAGCAAAAAGAATACATTTTAGCAAATTTGAACATAGATAGAGATCATTGCTATATATCTTTTTTAAAGAGAGCCACGTGTAGATCCCTGAGGCACTCCACAGAACACTGTTTCAAGCTCAGATTTACAAGCATTAAATATAACACTACTTTTGATTGCGTAAATAACTGTGTATTAAATATTTCAAGTTCAAGTTCAAGTTCAGTTTATTCAATTCCAATAAAATATACAAAACAGAATACAATCATGACAGAATAAGAGTATAAGTCGATCAATAATACAAAATAAGGTAAAATTATAAAACTATAAAGTGATACATCAGATAACAACATAAGATTATTGGAATTGGGTGGCCATAAAAAACCATGTGGATTTGTCGAGACGACCACCCTTGATGAAGGTAAAATACGTTTCATTGAACATTCAATATAATATTTAAAAAAATAAAAGATAATAAAGTACTATAAGGGAATAAACAATTATGAAAATATGACATAATTTATTTTAAAAAATACATAACCGCACAAACCCACCACAGGACAATACAAGGCAGTAAAATCATCAATTTAAAATTTAAAATTTCACACACTTGTGATTAAGTACGATTTGAGTTTTCTTTTAAAGGTATTCATTGAGTTAAGTGATTTTATTTCTAGTGGCAGATTATTCCAGATAACAGGAGCATGATGTCTAAAAGAGAATAGTGAGTAATTTTTATTAACAGTCCATAGATGATATTTATTTCTGCTTCTTGTATTATGGTCATTCAACAACAATAATCACATCCATCGTTTCACACATACAAAAAGCACATGGAATCTTAGAAAGTACATAACTGTACACAATTTGTATAGACATCTGTGTATAATACATGAATATATATAAGCAGACAACACAGGTTGATTATCAATAAGTAATACACTGAGCACAAGGTTTTGAAAGATGTGATTACATTTAGTGAAAATAATATAGTACTGACCTTGCTTTGAAAGCACAAAATAAATCAAAAACATCTAATTACTCATGTATCTGTAATTGTGGAATAATATTTGAGTAAATTCCTTGTGGTATAAAAATATGACAATATATACATTCGTTTGAAAGAAATACATAATCTGGTGGTATAAGAATATTCCAATAAGATACATAATTTGTTTGTATCCAATTTCATTTAATCACAAATTAGCATGGCATGTCACATTTAGTGCCCTTTCTCAAAGTATGTAACGACTGACAGAACTGGTAGTATAAAAATATTCAATAGTATTGTAACAAATTTATTAGCTGTTACGGACACTGTCAATCTCATGTCTGCTCTCGATCGTCTCTAAATACTTGGTCTATAACTCGCTCTTAAACCATACATGCAAATATATATGTACATATCCACACTGTGCTGATACGTCAAGCCACCGACATTTACTAAACCTGCAAATTTCTTTTAAAAAGCTTTAGATATAAATTGTAATTAAATTTTATACTTATAATATAAATACAATATATTCATTTGTAAAGCGCAATAACTATGTGGATATATTCTACTGCGCTGCAAGAGCTCGTAAATGCTGTATTATACATACTACATGATGAACAAGTGAGTTTTCAGTCTTGATTTATCTTATAAAGCCTCATTGAGCAACACACACACAATGTAAAATGAAACACACTGACATCTCCTTAGCCCCAGGAAATTGCCTATATTTCTTTTTTAAAAGCTTTTGCTTAAAAAAGAGTTTAATTTTATACTTAACCTATAAAGCCTCAATGACCAACACACACAATGTAAATGAAACCCTGCTATTTACTAGAAAGAGGAAGATGAAGACTCAAATTAAAAAAGCAAAGTTACTGCTTATATGACAAGTTTTAATGGTAATAATCTAAATATCAATATTCAAAAGATTGCAGTTGTATTAATGCAAAAAATCAGTCATCTTTTAAACCATTCACTTACAAATAAATGTTCATAAAAGATCTTTATGAATATTGATCAATCTAAAAGAGTACAAAATATTAAAATAGTATATCAATATCAAGAGTGGCAAGATTACTGGTATTATATAACCAGCCTTCTTGTCTTTCCAGCACTGACGGCCCTTTATATTGAGTGTAGCCCATGTTCAATAGGGCTATGTTCATTTGTGTCTTCAAGTACAAGGGTTTAATGCCCTTCTAGCTCCTACTTTATGATATGGAACTTTTGTAAATATCACCCATTGCACAATTTAAAAAATAAAAAATAAAAAAATCAACAAAAAAATCAACAACAAAAATTTTTTTAAAAAATCAACTTTAACAATATTCGTCTTTTCAGACACAGAGAAGGTGTAATAACTACTATATGAGTTGAATGTCACTGACACATGTAAAGGGTTCTGTGTAATAAGCTTGTACCCTACATATAGCTGTTAGCTGTCAGAATGCCTACAGTAATAGGGACTTTTAGATTTTCACGTCGACATAGTGGACTGCTACATGTGATGCCCTTGCCGCAGTGCCCTAAAGGACGTCACACGTAGCAGTCCACTATGTCAACATGCAAATATAAAAGTCCCTAATATTACAGTGTATTAGCTGGCATTGGTGAACTATTAGATCGTACACGAGGAAAATGGAAAATAATCATCTAAATAATCATTTTCATCTTGGAAACCCCAAATTTGCAGGAGAGTATAGTTGAAAAGTCCCTAAATCAGGTAATCTAGCAATTGTTTTTTTCCCAACTAGCTCCATTTCTGCAAATCCAGGAAATTCAAGCTCGGCCTGAGCCATGATAGCCTTGAATATGTAATACCTCCTCAAGGCCTTCTTCATGTTACCCCCATTAAGAATATATGTGGATAACTGCTCCTTGTTAAAAAAAACTCCAAAAGAAGTTTTAACAACAATTCCCCCCCATTCCTCGACTGCTCGTAAGCCCTGGGATAATGTGTTTTCGGCATGTACGGATTTATCTCTGCCGTTCCAATACGACCGAATCGTCATCTAACTGGCAGTGAAAAATGGGGGCAGGTTTAACCACATTGCGGATCTCTACCAATTCATTCATGAATTTTTTTTTTCATAGGTGCAGCAGTGACTGTTCAACATATAAGCTGGGACCTATGGGTGCATGGTCAACACCCTTTTGGCTCAAAACAGATGATTTAATACTTAAAGAGAAAGTTGAGTTCTGGTCATGCGATTGCATTGTGAAAGAATAATGGTGTGGAATCGATCAGAGAAGGTTGATCATCTAGCATATAAGTATTTGTGTGTACTGCAAGGTACTGGAATCATCAAAATGATAAGAAACTTGGCCCAGTCTTGGTAAAGTTACAAGCACTGTACACAGAAATATGTATATGGGACTACACGAACATGTGGTATAAAAATCCGTCCCGATTTTTATGCTGTTACATGCCATATTTAGAATATTAAGGCATTTGAAGAGCCATGCTTTTCAGGGAACATTTGTTATCTGAGTGTTCTTCCACACTTGCAAAATAACAATGATAAAGCTCACAAATTATTTTTCACCTCTTTCCAGAACTCAACCTTCTCTTTAATACGCAAGCTGCAGGAGGGCCATGATGGCCGCGGACAGACCCATCGTGGCTGGTAGGGTCACCCCCCAGGCCAGGACAATGGTGCCAAAGAGTGACCAGTTGACCGCTTCTCTCGATCGTAACCAGCCCACAGATACCACGGATCCGATCTTGCAGTGGGTCGTGCTGATCGGGATGCCCACGTTGGATGCCAGCAGCACCGTCATGGCGGCACCAAGCTCCACCGAAAAGCCACTGCAAACAGATGCAAAGTCAAATCAAGATGATAAATACTTGTAGTTATTTAATGCAGGTGTCAATTGTATGACCCACCCTATGGACCCCGGGGAAGGTGCGTCATGGTTGGGTCATTTACCATCAAGGTGTGACTCAGGGTACCGTCATTTTACTCCTATGGTCAGTCACAATATTGACGGTGGGGTGTGTCGATGTCAGTCACTTTACATAGGTGCGTCACTGAATAAAGTATGAGATTTAATAGACCCCGATCGCAAATCAGGAAAAACATGTTCTGTATCAAAATGACAGTCAAAATCAACAACTGGTGCGTCATAATTTTGACCGAGGTACCGTCATTGGTAGCCTGAAGTTCGTCATAGTTTTGCCGCATATGTGCGTCATGGTATAGTAAAATCCGACGCACATTAGACAAGTGACGCACCATCCCCGGGGTTCATGGGGTGGGTCATACAATTGACAGGTGCATAAGCCAGGTGCCTATATGCTCTTATAAAAGGCAATAATTAAGAAAGTAAGCGCTTCATTCAATTTGCTGAGGTGAAATATAATATAAATAAAAAATTGTAATTGTTGTTGTCATTATTGCTGTTGTTGTTGTTATTAATCAGCATTGTCATCACGAACAATGAAGTCGTGTTTTAAATGTGAAATTATTAAATTGAGACCAAAATTTCAAAGAATGCTCATCATACAAAGTTTTCCTCAAACCTTTTCTCTGATTGGGCTGTCACTGGCAGATTTATGGGGGCCATATGCACGCTCCCTGTCTTTATATAAAGAGTCAATATTAATCGCAGCTTATTTGTAATTGATATCAATCGCAAATATGTACATAAGAGATAGGAGACTACACATTTGTAATTGATTGGTGGACTTGAGATTGCTATGCGGTCAATCGCAACTCTTTATAAGACGGGACTAGGCATAAGAACTTGCATGTGAGCAATCTGGCATTCTCCTTAATAACAGAAATTCCTCGGCATTATACCCCCTCCCCCCCCCCCCCTCCCCTTTTTTAAAACTTTATCCTGCTGGATCTGCCTCGCCCTCATTCTCACCTTGATGGCGTTAGTGTAGTGATGTCTTCTCCCACCGTCTGGATCACCCGACGCCCGAGCAACCACAGTCCTAGAGAGATGCCCAAGGCTCCATAGAACAGCACCCAGAGAGGCGTGGGTTCATCCTGGGCAATGTCCCCGGTACGGTAGATCAACCAGATAGCTATCAGCGGGCCAATGGCATTACTGGGTCAAGAAAAACATCAGGTAGAGATTACAGCTGACGGGTTATTCCACAAGGTAAAATCTTTTTTTTTCTCCTAAAAGTTGATTTGGCTTTTCTTCATTCAACAAATGAATGCAAGGAAATGGGCAGGAAATGATCTTTCAATAGCTTTATTGATTGAAATGTTATCAATTCAATTTTTTACAAGATGAACTTTAGTGGATTCCAATTTCTCCTTGTGCTTTTTAAACATAAATTTAACACATTCAAAAAAACAAAGAAGGATCCCCATGATGCCCTTTTTCTTATGTTAATTGAGAGCTGATTTGATGAGATAACCTCCTGCCAGTGGCCTTGCAGGGAGGTCCAATCCCTCCATGCCAGACTAGTGCAGAGGGGCTTGAATTTAGTCAACTGGAATTCCTGAACCAGAGATTATAATTCCTTGGTAGTCCAAATTACTCACCTTACATCGTTTCCTCCATGTGCAAAGCTGGCAAAGATGGCTGACAAGGCTTGTAAAGGAGAGCAAAGGACAGTCACATGGGGATGATCTCGTACCTCTCCAGCCAGTACCGACGTGCCTTTACCTGACGTATCATCTCCATCTGCCCCACGTTCATTCTGTTGTCTATCTTCATCTTCCATTCTTGTTCTTTCAGAATCTTTTCTATCCACTTCCACACCATTTTCATTTGCTAAGTCCTCTCCAGCTTTGTCAACTGCTGATATTGGCTCTGCTCCAGTTATCAAACTGACTTGGTCGGTCTTGTTGTCATGGCAAGTATACATCCTCTTCTTCTCGAAAACTGATTGCGTCTCCTCTGCTCGATCCTCTTCCTTGCTGCTCATTCCTGGTAATAGTTGGGTCAATACATATAAATGCAGTTAAATTTATAATTCAATGTTTTTTCTTCGTCAAATGTATGAATTATTATTAAGATCTGTTTATTACAAATGTAACTTTGTTTTGTATACATTTTACATTGTATTCGTTATTATGTATTGTATTTTGTTGAAAATGAAAAAATAAAAATGAATAGAAATTCAGAGGATTCATAGAAAGGTTAATTTCACTTAATATGAACCAATGTGATGGAGAAGTCAATTAAACGTGAGTGAAAACCTCAAAAAGTCTATTTTCATTATATTTGTTTAATTAGTTGTAAATCTTGTTCAAAGCTATATAATGAAAAGAGATACATCTGATAAATTTAGAACCTACATACATTAACTATTGAACAGCAGTGCAGCTATTTAGTAATTGCTACATAAATAAAGTCCATAACACATATATAAAAGTATTTACCCCTTACTCTAAGTCTAACTCACTCACTCACTTCACTCAACCATTCACTTAACATACATAAACTAATTATTAAATGAAAGAAAGAATGAATGAATAAATGAATGAATGAATGGATGGATGGATAGATAGATAAATAAATAGATACATAAATGAATAAATTTCAAATTCTTACCTATTATCTTTCTCCTAATGTACGGAACCATGATAAACCAGACAGCTAGTCCGACAAGGATGCCAGATCCAAAGCTAAGCAGAAAGGTTCCCCACAGAGGTATGCGATCAAAACCTAGGGCTGATCAGAGACATAAAGTCGCAAGTCCATTATTAAACAAAGGAGCAAGAAGGAAATTCATCACATGTCAACAGACACCTTGATTACATAGCCACTTTTGAATAAATTCTGCACTCAAACCAGTTGGATAATTAAATCTGTTTCTCATACAATCTGCTGTGAGTCAGAAGAGTATTAAAGCGGGACTGCACTACGTGTAGCTACTTGCGCCCTCTATATAGCTAGAACAATGCCTAATAAGGGGTACCCATTGATCGTCCATGGTCCCCTTTTTCTTATGTTAATTGAGAGCTGATTTGATAAGATTACGACCTGCGAGTGACCACTCAGGGAGGTCTAATCCCTCCTTGGCAAACTAGTGCAGATAGGCTTTAAGTGATATCATTCAAGAAAAACTTAAAGCCCTTTTTTGCAATCAAACCAGTTGGTCAATTATAACTCTGTTCCTCAGTTCTTCCTTGTGCACATATCATTTGCTGAGAGTCAGAAAAACATTACTTCAGACCATTTTACACATTAATGCCCTTTTTGCTTTTAAGACTTAAACTTCTTTTGACTCAATTTCTGCTTTCAACAACTTATGAGCGCTGATGGAACATGCGATGTGTTACACACTGTAAAGGGCTGTCTTAGATAAAAATGACTCTGGAATTCAAATCATGTGAGCTTAACCTCAAAAATACATGTAGTCTTTACTTTTGTAATTATTCTAAAAAGTAACATAATTATACAAACACTAAATGAATGTGGTAACTCACTCGTTGGTCCATCATAAAATATGGAGAAGAAATTGACGATGATCACTAAGCCATACCAAATTGGCAACGATCTAAGACCACGCTCCAGAGGTTCTTTCTATGAAAAACAAGGAAAATATTGTCATGAATACATAGATGTATATTGTTTCAAAGGTTCCATAATTGAGCAAATAGACATGATTTGTATTGATGCAAGTACTGATTTTTTTTCAGGTCAATACAAGAAAAGAACCATACATTGACCCAAGACCACTAAAATGTGCCTTATCAATAGATGTTATTGCGATTATTAAATGAAATTTAGCTTTATGTATAGGTCTTACTTTTATTGTGATCCTACAAATAATTTTTAAAAATCACTATATAATATGAACATAATAACTTTTTCTTCACCAAATTCAAAGTTATAGAAGGATGAGTATTGAATCACCATTCTATGATAATTTTTTAAAAATAGTGGTTATCACCTTTTATTCCATTACATGAAATTACATATAAATGTGCTAACAAGCATTCAATATATCTTTCCAACGTCTAAAACTTCAATGAACACTGCAGTACATAAGGGTTTAAAGATTTCACATTGCCGTAAGTATTACAGCTAGCTTTATCTACCTAAAAGCGGGACTGCACTAATTGTGCCTTCTACATAGCAAACAATGCCTAAGTGGTACCTGTTGGTCCTTCATGATCCCCTTTTTCTTATGTTAATTGCGAACTGATTTGATGAGATAACCACCTGTCAGTGACCATGCAGGGAGGTCTAAACTAGTGCAGATAGGCTTTAAGACTGGTTGCCAAACATTTCTCACCTTTTTCAGAATGAAGTATCTCAGGATGAAAAAGATGAGTGAAGAAAAAAGACCTGATAAAACTGGTGATGTTATCCAGGATATCACTGTTTTGGGAGTAATAGGTATTGGACAAATATCAATATGTTTTATAATGAATTTGTAATTTTATTTTTTGTAAAGTAATGTTGCATGCATGCAGAATCGTTCAATTCCATTTTTCTTCTGCAATTCATTCAATTGTCTATTTCCGTTATAAACATACAAATATACACAAAATTGAAATAAATTCAGTTCAATATAACATAAATACACTTGGGTATATTATGTTCAAAAGTATTTTAAAACAAACATGAAATTTAAAAAAGAGAATGCACATGTAGGAAGCTTGATTGAACTTGTAAGCATCAGGTATTGAAAGACAAACAAATGACAAATAAACAAACAAAACATACAAAGCTGTTTTAACCAAGGAGCTATCATAGGCTTATGCCTAATAACTCCCCGTTTTTAAAGTAATAATGAATATGGAGCTCTCCCCCCCCCCCCCCCAACACTCTTTCTCATATGAAAAACTGTATTGAATGGAACCAATACGAATCAAAAAGGTATAATACATATAAACTGTACATCAATCTTAGAAGTTGCCTGTTGACATTTACTATTCAGCAAAAAAATGCAATGAACAGCCAGAGCAGCATTGCATTATTTAACCCTTTGTTACTACCCAACAAGAAAGTAATTCAAGGATAACAAATTCTTTGTTGTTGTCATTTGCCACTGCTGAGGGTTTTTTCAGCCAATTTTTTTTTAAAAATAACCTAGACACAAATACTGCATGATACAAAAGAAGAATCTATACCCCTCCAGTGCACAACAGATGGCTCAGAAAGAACTATGAATAAATTGAACAGATGCTGGCAGTGCAGCATGCACACATTCACATTTGCGGGGTTTCGGATTGAGCTACTATCATATTTTCACAAAAGTTTGATGCTATAACAGCTTATAAACAATTGGAGAAATCTAGGGTCTTTTTTCCTTCTTCATATGGCCATTCTCCCCAATCCTCGTTCACTAATATTACATACATATAAAAGAATGATAATGACCCTGCTGTCATTTTTTGTATATTTATTTCATTTTGTAATGGATTAATTAAGTTGTTGGTCTTCTATACATACCTATCAAGCCAACTTGAAGCCACTTAATGCCCTCAATACCAAAAACAACAAAATGGAAACCCAGTGTAGCTCCCACAATGCTGTGCGTGGTTGAGACTGGCATTTTAAAGGCTGTTGCAATAAATAGCCACACTGCACATCCTACAGTAAATGAAACAAATACAATAATTTATACTTATGTTTGAAGGACAGAGCCGGCCATTTCTACATTCAATCAGCTCATAATAAAGTGGAGTGAAGGGAACATGTATTATTCCCTTTTCTTTCTTTGTGGGATTAAAAATAAAAACAGTTGAATTATACAAAGTGTATCTTTCTGCTCATTGTATCATATATGGTATATATATATTTTTTGTTAATATTTTTTTTTTCTTCTGGGGGGGGGGGGGGGGGGGGTGGAATCAAAAGTTATTGAGCCAAACCGCAAAACAAGGGCAATTTCCTGCATATAGGTTACTTTATCTGATCATCATGAAACAATTAAGTCTGAGTCTCACCTGCAAGAGCAGATATTTCACCTAAAACCAGTGTCTCCTCCCTACCAATGTACATCTCAACATCAAATATTCCTTTCTGAATGGTTTGGGCAACCTTTGACCCCATGAGCACAGCACCAAGTGTCTCAAAGATGGTTGCAAAGAACAAGGCTTGATGTAGTGTCAGTACCTGGATTAAATAAAAAATAATATGAAAACGTTAACATATCAAACACTAGTCAAACATTCTCTGCAAATTTTTCAGGAATCATGCCAGCCCTCCCAAAGCTTTGAAGGGGAGGAAGGACCCCCTTCACCCCATAAATGTTTGTTTTATTTTTTTTCCCAAAATGCCCCTGCCCCTGCCTCTCCCATATGCCCTTGTGGGCAAAGGAAATACTAGTAAATGCACAGATAATGTCATTTCACAGGGGCAAGGAACAGACTGAATTTGTTTCAATTATAACAAATGTAACTTGGACTAGCCCTACTTATCACATAATAAGGCTTTAATACATTTTTCTAGTAAAATACTATATTTGTTTGCTCCTGTAATTCAGTCAGGTATCTTCCGCCTTATTACCAATGAGTCTACACCCTATTAAAGGTAATGCAAACTAAGTTTTGACATGGGGTCATGAATTTGGTTCCAATGAACATATTGGAAGCATATATGCGATCCTACCGCGTTGTCGCGGTTGCAATCGAGTCTAATGTGATGAAATTGTAAATAACAAAGTCTTTATGTTGTATAGTTCCCTCTCAAGGTCAAGATAGTAATTTAGCTTTAAAACAATGTTTCTTGACTAAAATCAACCAATTTGCTATTCCCGGTTGGAAATTATATATCACGATAGCATATTCTTCTTCTTCTTCCAGTATAGTACAGTCCGCCATTGGCGTATTATCATACTTTGTGCTTGTCAAGTGCCGAGTGTACAGTGCAAGTAAAAAGGCTCTACAAGAATTCTATGTGCAGCTAAAAAACAGTCTGAAGCTCAACGGAGCTTGATGTGTTGCACCTTCTGCTTGAAAAGTTCCAAAGAGGTGCAATCGACGACAGCAGATGGTAAGGAGATATTCTGAGATATTCATGGTTGCAGCTAACATTGGATGGCCGTATAAGCTATTTGAAATTTATCAAAAATTTTCTAGTGCTTATAATAAATCCTCTGGGGCATCCAGAGATGCCAACCTTCTTCAACAAAAAAAATTATTCTTAAGAGCAAAAAACAGTATTTTTGAAAAAATCTCTCAACTTAACATATCGTCCAATCGAGCAGCTTAAAAAACTATGCAGTACCACGTATACGTACCCGGATCGGAGCGCGACGTGCATACATTACACGTGGGTTGTTCGCAATGTGCGCAGTTTGGGGCCCGTATCACCATCCTGCATGCATCTTTTTAAGATGTAGGTGCATAATACATTTACGACACAAAGCCCATGATCAGAAATTAAGAAAAACATCACTAAAAAAAAAATAATAATAAAAAAATTAAAAAACGTAACAAAACATACAAAAAACGTACTGCCGTATTCATAGCGAAAAAACGGAACAAATACGGCAAAAACGGAACAAGTACGGCAAAAACGGAACAGTTGGCATCTCTGGGCATCCATCAACATTTTAAAGAATCGCCATCCGGCCATTTTCAAAATTTCCCAAAACTTTGTATTACCTTTAATTGATAAAGTAGTACATGAACTGACCTTTGCACCCACAGACGTCCCAAATGAGTTGGCCACATCATTAGCACCGATGGCGATAGACAAGATAAAGGAGATAACGAAACCAAGGATGACCATCCACAGTATGTCCGATAGGGGCAACGGAATGTTGGTCGTCGAGGGCAACATGGTTGCTAGGGTGGATAAGGACTCCATTGTAGACGATGGATTCTTTGCCCTAGGATATGGATGTCACATAGTCACTGTATAGACTCCCTCGATGCACCTACACAAATAAAAGACATCACATATTTCAGATTTTTTTAAAGGAGCTACACAAAGAAAAATTCACTACAACTGATAATTAGAACAAATTACATATGGATGGAAAGATTTTCTCTTGAAAAACACGAATAATTTGCTGAGAAACCATATAGATATCATGGAAAGGCTTAAAATGCAATTTGTCAAGACCCTTCTTAGTTCCCCGAACGCCCCTGAATGTAAGCCAAACACACGAGCGTAGCGAGCTCTGAATAGTGACATCACACACTGGACAAACAGCTCAATACCGAAGTCGTGCGTGTATTAGTCTGCAGCTAGCCAGCCGTGTCCTGTGTGTGACGTCACAAATATTGACGCTCTACAAAGGACCGCTGAAGGCAGAAAATCTGGATCTCAAAACTAACTGCGGGCCCCAAACATATTTTGAAGAGGAGAGTTGTTGTATTTGATCAGTAAGGCTTCCCCTTCGCAATGATATGAGTTTTGCATCAATTCAAAACACTTTTGATTCTTTGTGTGTCTACTTTAACAATGAATTCTGTTCTGCAAAATATATTTCAGTCTATGGTAGGCCTACTGTTTCCTGGACACCAACTTGTTATCTAATGGCAAGAAAAATCCTTTTTTTTCTTCAAAAATTGCCTGAGATTTGTTTAGATCTGTTAATGCACAGTTGCACAATGATATTAGAGGTGATGTGATCCAAGTGATTTGAAACTTGACACTCTTGTAGAGCTAGATTGTTTAACTCTTATAATTTCCCTTTTTACTTTGACAAATGCTCCTTTTCTTTTCTAATAGTTGTCCTTTTCCCTTCTGATAAGTTTTGATTTCCGTAAAAGCTTGCTCACTACACTTGTCGCATTTATAGTTGATATAAATTGCGTTACTTATTAAAGTCTTTTTCAGTCGTTCATGATTAGATTGTGCTTGAAACCCCCATCAGGGTCTATATATATATATATATATATATATATATATATAAGATGTCATTTTTTACACTGTGACCTCACAAATTAGATTTTTTTTTTTTTTTTTTTTGGTTGCTTGCTTGCTTGCTTGCTCGCTTCACTCACTTGCAAATGAATATTCAGACCATTACGTAATACGTATCTACGGAAAAGTACGCTGCTGATATCTATATATTGGACCATGTTGGAGAGAAACAAACACTGATCGAGCTAGCTGATAATGTAATCAAAATGTAGGGGTACTCATATACCAATGTCTAAAAAAATGTATGTTTGCTTTGAGGTTTCCCTTTGTAGGTGCCCCCCCCCCCCTTTCCTAGAATGAGCCCTTTTTTTAATTGGTGCCCCACCCCCGGCCCCCAACACTTTGAAACGATCTTCCACCCCTGCAGTCACCTGTCAAATAGTACCCTTTCCTTTGATTTTCTCATTTCACAACAAAATCTTCAAAAAGCAAAGAATATGGCGCAAATATTCCAATTTGAATGACAGCCCTAGCTCAAATCAACAGCAACAGCTGTGCAACCGAGCCCTGTGTTGTACGGTTGAAGCGAAGGGTGGAGGCATTGTACACCCCACAGGTACCGGGGAAGTTAAGGCGATGAGGAAGTTCGGCAACCGAAACAAAAAGAACTAGGCAGAGTGAACAATCAACCACTTTAGAATTCTCGTTAAAACACCTTTTTCTTTTGTGTTTAAATGTATATGTTTATCTCAATATATCCTAAGACTTTAAAAACAAATTGTGGAATTTTTGCTGTATAAAAATAAACAACACGTACCTTGAAGTATGGGATTTTACAGCGACCTCCGACGAGTCCGAGTTACGAACGCGAGATCTACCTGCACTCGCGCTTGAATGAATAATGACAGCGAATTCGAATCTCAGCTAGCTAGCTAGCTAGCCGCGCCCGTTTTAATTCTAGCAAGCTATTTCTCGAAAACTGGGTTAAAATTAAATACTAGTAAGAATTATAACCAATTTATAAGCAGAAAGGTGTCTTCAAAACTAATAAATCATCAAAACTCATCCGATAACCTGAAAATAAAAGACAAAAATGAAACGCGGACTGATAACTAATACAATTTAGGGATCACATGGCTGACATTTCCTTCCTTTTGCTTTGTTTTCATTTACTGCCAGCGATAATATTAAAGGTGAGATCTAGACACACTACTATGGATCACATTAAAAAAAAATAGAGAAGCAGACTGGTGATGAACATTTGAACGAAATCGGAGAACAAATGCATGATATTGTGTACACTAGCTAGGTTACAATCAATTAGTAATCTAATTCCCGATTTGAGATTCCCATAATATACTAGGTGTACGGTCTCTGTTTCTAACAGTCACTCCTAACGTTCTTGCGTTATAATTGTGTGAATTTATTTCAAACTTTCGCCATTCTGTTTCTCTTATTTTTAGCTTTGGCATACAGATGAAATTATTACAAAGGTTGGATTGCCATTTAACGATACCTGCATATTATTCCGTTATTCAACTTGGAAACAAAGTTTGATTTTAACCTCAATCGTAAGATATAAGTACGATCATTGCGTTATTGTATCAACCTTATCAACCTACTGTCAATATAAAGTGACATCACAATGATGACTGCGTAAAAACGCTAAAACTTTTGTCCAATCAGATTCCCGATGTGTTATTAACGCTTCTTCTTCAACACTTTTTAATTCATTAACGCGCACACTTTCCTCCAATCAGCTTGCAGCTATAGGGACCGACGCACAGTGGGCCAGGGAGGAACCAAAGTGTGCCAAAACTAATTTCTGGGGATTTATTTTCTATAAATCCATAGGAAATGTTTGGATGTCCAGGGATTTCCGCTTAAATGGTATTACCAACATTTTCTCTGATATCTAAGCTTTAAGTTGATACCAAATTTGGCTGCCCGATTGTGCCCGTTATTATGTTAGAGCCGTTTTCCTTGCAACTTTGCCCCGAAAAATGTGTTTATTTTGGTCCGCGGTGTCAGAACAAGTGTCACGCGCCCCGGCCCCAAGCGCCGTGATTTATGACCGCGAATCCTTCATGATTCAGCCGCGGACTAAAAACAAACATATTTTTCGGGACAATGTGGCAAGGGGAATCGGCTTTAACATGACAACGGGCAAGATCGGGCAGCCAAATTTGGTATCAACTTAAAGCTTAGACATCAGACAAAATGGTGGTATTAAAATATAAGCGGAACTCTGCGGAAATCTAAACGTTTCCTTTGGATTTAAAAAAAACATGGATAATTAGTCAATTTTTCAGTGAATTAACCTTTAATATATCATGAAGATTGTGTTTCTATAAATTTTAACCAATTCATTAAACGAAATGAACTATCAGGAATATGTGAGAGCAATTTCATATCAATAACTTAAGAACTTCATGTTAAATTGAAAGATTTACAAAATGAGTCACTTTTGCACTAAAACTGTGAATATGTAGGATTTTGCTGTTTGAAGAAGTAAATTTATACCCTAGTTGTGCTTACCGGAATTAAATATTTTACTGAGGTATTCCTCAATGTATTACAGTTCAACTGGTCAAGAAGAGAATTGAAGAAAAATAAATCACCAAAAATGAGTTTTGGCGCACTTTGAATTGGTTCCTCCCTGGCCCACTGTGCGTTGCCATGGTTATGCAGACGAGCGTTGAATCGGCTGTGCGTAAACATAAACAGTACAAATGTGTACCGATTATGCCTAATAATAATCGATGGACGTGGGAAGGAAAAGCGCCTGCACATGCAGGGTAGCAAATTTTCGCAAAAAGAAATACCATACATGGAAAGCTTAGGTTTAGACGGACATTTTGAGATTAACATCACTGCGGGAATCGGCCGGAATCCTAATAAACATGCTACTTTTATAAAAAATTGCAATTTTTTCCTTTTTGTGTGAAATTTAATGCTAATTTTTCCCAAAATGAAGCTTCAATAAATTTGGTCATTGTATTTTCTAATTGGGTTACCAATAGGCAAGAAGTGCACGCAGTATCAAGTTGATTGCTTTTTCCCTTCATAAATTCTCAACACCTATTGTAAAGTTGCCTCTTTTATCACTTTTGGAGCAACATATAGATTTTTCCATGTTCGCAGGGGTATATTACACTTTTAAAACTCGCTAAATATTAAAATATGGGTGGAAAAATATTCTTTAGAATGTTTTCTTCCCCAAGCGAATGAAAAAAATATAAAAATTCACATTCGCCAATTTTGAATTTTGGCACACTTTGAGGCGATTCTGGCCCACTGTGCGACGTGATCTGATCGAGCTATTCACTGTGTGCGATTGTACAGAAAAGGACGTTACTAGTTAAGTATTTATTTACATAAAAATACAGCCAATATGAATTATACCGAAAAGTGTCTGGAACTTTCAAGTATCTCTTTTTTCCCGATTGGATCACGTGGAAATAAAAGAGAAAATGAAACATAAAAAAGGCGGAGGGTAAACTGATCACATGGCCGGGTGCCGGTTAGACTGATCACATGGCATACATTCTATTCAACTGTTGTCTTGTTTTGATTTTCTGCCAGTCAGTGATAATATTAAAGGTGGGATCCAGATACACCAGAGGTCCTAAATTTTTCTTTTAGTGGGTGGGGGGGGGGGGGGGAGGGTCATCCCACTCTCGGAAAATGTGAAAAATACAAACGAAAATGTATAGCAAATACTGACTAAAGACTGCAACACGCTTTTAGGCTCTGGAGGGCCCGAGAGTGCAGTGTTTAGACTAATACAAATGAAAAAATGAAAAAAATCTTCTCGCTCGGTCCCTCGCATAATATCCTTCAAAATATACGAATAAGTATTGTAGAAAAACCTGTTTTCCCATTTGCACTGTAATAAGAAACTACAAATATTTATATTTTCCCAAAAGAAAGTTTTCAATCACACATTCACCCTATAATTATTGCAAATAAGTTTTATTTATACAAACCTGTACGAAATAAATCTATTCCGTCATCAATAACTAAGAAAACAAAAGACTTTGATATTTTCTATAGGGCCCTACAGAGCAAATTGGAGAGGAGTTCGCAAGATACTTCACATGTAGTTCCCAATTTGTGTTTGATTTATCGCAAATTCAAGAATTCACTGCTTCTTTAAAAACCAATTTAATATCAGGAGGACTTCCCCTTTGAGATAGATCACATAAAACACTTATTATTCTTGCCGTACACATTAAAGGGAAATCTAACCCTAAATGCTAATATAGCCAAACAAATGTGCAGTATGTTATCAACCTTAGTGACGTCACAATGACGTCACAAAGTGACGTCACAATGGTGACAGCTAAAACTTATGTCCAATCAGATTCCCGATGGGAAACGCGTTTTGTGACGTAACATATTGCTTCTGCAGCAGATAATTCCGTAACTTCTGAAACTTTCCTCCAATCAGCTTGCAGTGGCCGACATTACTACAGGACGTTACTGACGTCACAGTAAGGAGGGCTCACATTTGTTATTCAACGAGTTGTGTTGCTATCACTACATTTTGATCTTTATCGCTAGCTATATGTACCAAGCAGATCAATGGATCCATTATTCATTTTGTAAATGTGCCTCGGATCAGGCGCGTACATAGTGGGGGGGGGGGTGTTTTTTGGTTAACTCCCCCCCCCCCCCCCTTCCCCCATTGAGAGAAATATCGGGCGGCGAGATTTTCACATTTCAGGGGTCAAAACAAAAACAAAAATGTTACTCATTACCCCTTAGATCACGGGTGGCCAACTCGCGGCCCGGCGGAGCTTTGAAAAAGTAATTATAAAAATAGCTCATAAATGAAATGCGGCCCATACAGCAGCGATGAAATAGGGTAAAACATTTACACACAGCTATCTCCATAATGTGTTTTCATCATTCACAATATATTGAATCGTTATTTGGTTGATACAAAACTCATCCAATTCCCTTTCATTACATAACATTAACTCGCCGTGTTAATTTCAGTTTGTTGTGAATATAGAAATATGTTTGAAATGCCATAGAACTACTTGTACAACCCTTTTCTCCCACCGTTGAATGTTCTCATGAATCTTAATTGTAAACTTGTCCCCTTCCCTTTACAATGCGTTCAATGAGATATACAGTGTAACTAATAAAGTAAGGATATTCTTTCTGATGTGTCCTCGATTTTGTTTGAAATAACAACCAACATGGCATCGACTTCGAGACCTGAGAAAGGAAAGGAAAGTTTCTGATGAAGGCAGAAACTGTAAATCAGATTGGTCTCTTTAAAAAGAAAAGGGATTTTTTTTTTCCCAAAAGTATTAGTGAATGGTCAACTTAATATCAGTGAAACAAGGATTAAAATAACTGCCGAAAGTTTCCCTAACAGATACGTAATATATATAATCAATATATAATATAATATATAACCATTGGCCCAATTATGATATCTATTTTTGTATATTCCAAAAATTTAAGTGCAGACAGAAAAAGTCAAGCAATCAGGAAACCCAATACTTTCCATTCATGAAACCACACTGTCAACGTTGAAAAATGGGCTCCCCAACAAGGAAAGGGGCACACTCTTGCCAGACCCTCTCTGGTTGCTTCTCAAAATGGAACAGATCTCTCCCCCCACCCCCCCCCCCCCCAACAAAAAAAAACAACAAAATCTGTATGTTACCCTATCTCTCTCTCTCTCACACTTTCTATGTCTCTCTCTCTCTCTTTCCCACTCTCTCTTTCTCTCTCTCTCCCTCTCTCTCTCTCATTCTTTCTCTCTCTCTCTCTCTTTCTCTCTCTCTCTCTCTCTCTCCCTGCTCTTCCATTCCCCCTCACTCTCCAGCTCCAAAGTTTTTACTCTGTAGCACCACAAGTGAAACACAAATTCAAGTTAATTTAAATTTCTTTTTTATTTATTGACATTTACAAACATATACAAATGTAATATTAAGTTTTTCTCGCACATTTTGAGATTTCCAATAAATACATGTTTTTTTAGCGACATCTTTCTCACAAATGAATTCACATTATTTCATATGCATATCAAGGTTACTGAGCATAATTAAAAGTCTGGGAATTCCAAGGTAATTTTGCCCCACACATTACCGATATCACCACAATTCTCAAGGTTGCCAACATGTAGTTTAAATATGTAAGAGTGACCTGTTGGAAAATAAGCTACAGGTTTAAATTCATTCTTGAACAACATTGTGTCTGAAATACTATTCATAACATTGGTTGAATTTGCTTCAAAATTTGGCTCAGATTGCACCAGAGAGTATCTAAGAATCCTGGAGCTTTAAAGGTACTATGTCCCTTTTGCAGCCAACCTCAAATGCTGTAGAACTTTGCAGGAATTATGAATATGTCATGTATGTCCCATCTGTGAAATTTAAACGTTAGCAGTTTCCTCATATTCAAATTATGCAAGGAAATCCGTTTACTTGCTAGACTTCACTGTCAGACACTATTGAGTGACTTACTGGCTTTTTTCTTCTTTGGTAATAACATACATGAAAAGAGTTGTAAAGGATACATGAGCATTTGTCTACATCAATAACCCACTTCTTGTGATGGCCAAGGTTAAACTGATTGAATCTTTGCGCAGCATAAAACGTATGACCATTCGGTACAATTGTCTGAAAATCAAGACTATTACTTTTGGGCTCTATAGCCCTAAAGTCGATTTGACAACTAATAGTAATTATTTTCCCACTTGAAGACATTTTCAAGCCCCACCTTTTTTAGGGAAGTTCTAAATTAGTATTATCTTTCAAATGCAGTTGTAATTTAACTTTTTCATTTTTTTGGCCTGCAAATGGGACATAGTATCTTTAAGAGCCCATAAGCAGGCCTTGGAACCCAACTACAAGGGACTTTTAAGTTTTTAGCTCACCATTTCATACTCCTTTCATACTCATACAACCCAGGGTCCCATTGCATAACACTTAGCTTTGATGGTAACTTTGCGAATAATAGAAACTTCCATGGCATGGTAGTTAATACAAGCTTGTTATCATTTGAGCTGTATGGATCGATACATTAAACACTTTTGTTTCACCGACTATTTCATTCTATGTAGAAATGAAACTAATTGTATGTCCCTATGGATATTTCAGTAAAGAACGATTTTTGTAAAACTTTTGAATGCAACCTTGAACACAGGAAGATCCAAATTGATTGATAATGGTTACCAAAGTTGTAAAGTTGTAAAGTTGTAACCATTTTCAAGACAGGGACATTTAATGGTACTCAAAGTTTCTCCTCTTTTGAATTGTTTCTCCAAAATCTTGACAAGATTGATTTGCCTCTAAATAGAACTTAGTTCTTCATGTTGACAAAGCTACTCCTCCATCAGCTATATTGAGGAAACAGAACAGAAGTTTGTAAATGGATGATATTTAATCAGAATCCTGCAGCATCCTCCTTGACAAGATGGAAATGAAACTTAGAATATGTATTGATGTGAGTTGATGCTCGAATAACCGGCTTTCAGAGTTATGGTTGCTTTGGCGATTCCTCCACCAGCAAACAAGAGGTCTATGACAAAAGTTCCTGAAGGTTTCATGGTTAATCACAATCCTGCAACTTCTTCCTTGAGTGAGATGTCAATCAAATTTTGAGGATTGATGGATTTAAGTTGATTATGTGGTGGTGGTAATTTTACCTGACTGCTAAGAAAGCATAAATACTTGTAAGTAAGCAACCAGACGACCGATGGCTTTAGGTCACTAGCGCAACGCCTTGGTTTCAAACCTGGGATACCGGATAATGAGACCACTGCTCTACCGACTGGTGTAACCAGGTTCATACTCTAGGTAACTATAGCAATTCTTCTATGTGCTTGAAGCAAGTTTGGGGGAAAAGCCTGGGAATGTGTGATACTTCGTCAGAATCCTGCTTATTCGTCCAACAGCGAGCCAACGAGCCAAAGATGAATCTTGGAAGAAAGATGTGAGTTGTTGCTGGAGTTACCAGCATCATTCTTCAGGTCGATATGGATAAACTGGTTATTGGTATAACCAGGTTTAATACTCAAAGAAGCTACCAGCAATTCCTCTACATGCAAGTAATAATAGTAGCATGTTGGGGACAAAAGTTTGGGAATGCGTGATACTTCATCGGAATCCTGCTTCTTCGTCCAACAGCCGGCCAAAGAGCCAAAGATGAAACTTGGAAGATACCGTATTTGCCGTCGTAAAGGCCGCACCCCGACTTTTTGATATTTTCTCTTCCAAAAATACTGCGGCCTTTACGCCGGCAAATAAGGTAGATGCGAGCTGTTGCTGGAGTAACAAGCATCATTCTTCAGGTTGAAATGGCAATACCGAAGATGAAACTTGGAGGAAAGATGCTAGTTGTTGCTGGAGTAACCACCAGCATCATTCATTCTTCAGGTTGCCATGGCAATACCTCCACCCGCGAGCAGGAGGTTGCACTTGGAGAAGGAGAGTTTGTGAATGTGCGTCTGTCTGGAGGAGATAGATGCCATTTGCTCTCCGGAATGTCCCCCGCTTTCAGGTCTGCAAAGCAAATTTAAAAAAATATATAAATATATTACGAACTTGTGTTAGAAGTGTATTATAACAAAATACAGTCAAACCTGCTTTAGTGATCACCTGTCTACAACAAGCACATTTTTGTTTCCCTTGAAAATGGTTTCTCATTGAAACATGTACTAAAGGAACCTGTCTACAAAGACCACCTGTCTTCAAAGGCCACTTTTTGTGTTTCCCTTAGGCGGTCGCTATAGACAGGTTTGACTGTATGTATATGTGTACTGGTGTCACCACAAAAACTAGTCTACAGTCTTCAGATATCCTTATCCATCTTTAAGCATTTCTATTAACTGCAATATTTATTGCGATGTATAACTTATATGTGTTTTATTCAAAAGTTGTGATCTATTTTTTTTTTTAATCACAACTTTCCTTCTACTTACACTGAGGTTGTTAGAACATTTATTTAGGAGAAAATTGGCCTAAAAGTACAAGCATAGTTGGGAGTATCAATAAGAAGCAAGCGTGCATTAAATGCTTGGTCATGTATGCAGCCATGTGCACAATAGGTTTGACATGGAGTAATGTTTCTATCATGAGACAATTAAAAAGCATTTGGATTGACATTTGACAAATTGTCTTACAAAAGTATTTATTTTTGTAAAGCTTTTGAGGCATCATAGGAGGTAAACTATAGAGAAAGAATGTGAATACTGCAGGGTGAGTAGATCAAATTCTTGGTCTCAATGCTTCACCAGAAATGAAAGCAATAAAAGGTTCAAGTACAATTTATTTATTTAAAAAAAATAATATGAGAGGGTGAACAGACATCACAACAGCCTGAACTCCTAACCTGACATTTATCATCTTCATTTGGAATCATCACACTATTTCCAAAAATCTAGTGAAAGTTAGAGTCACTTTGTTGACCTCTGCCGGTTACCTCCCAGTGCATGTATCATTCGGTTTGTCACAGCTCAGTTAAAGGTATTGGCCAGTTTTGGAAACACCCCCCCCCCCCCCACCCTCTCAAAGAATGAAATGGAAGCTCTTATTACCAATTATGTGAATGAATATGTTTTGACCAATACGTGATGATACAAATTTTGCCGGGAAATCGCCTACTAATCGATATATTTGGTAAATTATTATATCTATCCGGACCGGATAGATATCGCTCACGTGTCGCGTAGATCCATATACACCTTTCTGTGTACAGCGCTTGTAACTTTACCAAGACTGGGCCAAATTTCTTATCATTTTAATGATTCCAGAACCTTGCAGTACACACCAATAATTATATGCTAGATGACCAACCTTTCTGATCGATTCCACCATGTTTCTTTAACAATGCAATCGCATGACCAGAACTGGTCTTTATCTTTAACGTTCAATGGTCTGACTATTATGTAATCAGGCAATACATTAAAGTGTAGAATCTACTCCAGAGCAGACTGTTAGATATGCCTGACTGTTCTCAACTGCACAATGAAATGGGAGTGAATGAAGTATACTTACACTGTGTGCTTAACACCTTGCCTGATGTCCCATAATCTTATAGTGCAATCAGCCCCACCTAGAAAATGGAGTAAAAAAAGTGTAAGAGCTTAAAACAAGATTGCAAACACATGAACAAATTCGCCAAATCTTTTTTAAATTATTGTTTGTAAATGACGAAATACGCACTATTTCTAAAAGCCGTAAAGTTAATTTCTTAAGTTGCTTTGTGTTCTGAAAAAAAAATAGGATCACTAGATCTTCATTTCAATTCAATTGTTATCACCTTTGTTTATATTATACCACCTGTCATATATCCTTGAAAGTGTATTTCAAGAGAACCCCTAGTTAATGGTTGTTTGTCAAAAAATATAAAATGAATACTTCCTTTAGATATATCTAAATATCTCATCAAAGACTACCCTTGGTGTGGATCATGTTTGGAGCATGATGAGATTCCACACATTATGCATAAGGATACCACACAGCATTCAAAGATTCCTAACAATTTTATCTATTGTTATTCAAATTTTGCTATCACATCTTAAACATGAAACTTCTGCGTCAGAAATTAATTTTATGATTTGAAATATCAATGACCAAGGCTTAATTCTGAAACTCATGATTTGAAGTTCATGTACCAATGACCATTTTTGTCGCTTCATTATCTTTTGCATGTATTTGTTACTTATTTCATCTATTTCATTCTATAAACGTGATGTATTCATTTCTTGTAATTATGTATTTTGTCGAATATGACTTTAACGCCAGTGGAAAACAATTTTCTATGTAACGTGTTTGCAAAGACCAAATAAAATATCTTGTATCTTGTATCTTGTATTTTGTATCTTAATCGTATAGATTAACTTTACAAATACTGTAATTACTGTGAATCATTTCAAGTATTGATTGTATTTTAGCAGTTCTGTAATTTAACTTGAATATGGTTGCAATAAATCAACAAATACATCATTTCTTACCGGAAGCTAGCATAGAGCTATCGGGGTTGAATGCTAGTGAATAAACAGTGTCTGTGTGCCCTCTCAGTTCCTTCATTAATCCTCCTGTTGCCAAGTCCCAAACACGAACCCTACGATCTTCACCTGCAAATAAAACAAGGTATCAGGGTTAAAGTGATTCAGTAACATTGTTGAGGGTTGAATTGCATAATTTTTGTATGAAATGTTACCTATTATATTCCTTCTACTGTACTAACCCTCTAGCATGCAAAAAATCCTGAAAACTTCTCGAACCACAAAGATATTTATGGTTTTCTTTGAAGGTGCGACACTCTCTAACAGTAAATTCTCCCAACCATTTTTTTTATTTTCCCAACTGTTTTTCCATGAATTTTTTTATTTTTTATTTTTATTTAGGTTTTATTTCCACATTAACTGCATGTGAAAAGAATTTTACAAAGTAAGGCATATACAATGTAACAAAACATGTACATAATATTTGATTGATACATGTACAACAGTAATAAAAACGATGTAATGGCATGTCATTAAATACATATGATGCTAACAATTATCTGCAGTAATGAGGAGGAAACCTTGGAAGCATTATGCTTGTAATTAAGGTTCCCTTTATATAATACATTTGTTACATAATATATAAAAACAAAAAACAAAACAAAAGAACAAAAACAGGTGTGTGGTGCAGCCAGCCAACAAGTGTTGATAATACCGATGGTCTCTATCATGATGATCTTAAACATTTTCATACTGGAGTAGAAATTTATGTTTCAAGTGATACTTAAAAGTAATTAAACTTGGCAGCTGTTTGAGCGAAATGTCTAAGGAGTTTCAATACAAAATAAGACATAAGACAGGCTTTTAAAAATCTGTCAACACTTAAATGTCTGGAATGGTATATATAGCTAATTCATTGCTTTGTGATGATTTACATTCACCTAAAATGTAATTAAATTGTAATAATATAGTTGGATTAAGGAATCGATCAGATCAGTTTTTCCCAATTTGTATCATTAATAATGGTCTGTTTTCACTCCAACTTTAAGATTATCTTTAATTGTACATCTAGCATTGAAGTCACAACCTTAGCACCATTTTTTCTCACCTGAATAATGTTACCAAGTCCCTCTAATGGCTTATTAAAGTCAAGGCCAAGGCAGACTTTACCTTGTTTTACCCTCCTCCCTTTTTGTAAAGCTAATAATGTTAATATTCCGCATTCATACATCGACAATGTCTCTAAGCGCTTTACAGATATATTATTACCCCAGTCATCGGATTCAGGCTTGCCCGCACACGATGCATGCACATTCTCCACTCCCTGGGTAGCATTCCAGCCAGGTGCCATTTTACAGACGCTCACAATGCTGAGCAAACAAGATTAACTTTCGCATCCTATCAGGTAAGCATTTCACACCTGGGTGAAGAGTGGCAAATGAAGATTAACGTCTTGCAAAAGGACGTTAGTACCGGTCTGGGATTGGAACCCCGAACCTTGTGATCTACAGTTGGGTGACTCATCTACTAGACCACAACACCTCTACTTAGCTACAAACTAACATACAGCATGTTGATGGAAAAAAATAGTACAGTCAAACCTGCTTTATTGACCACCTGTATAGAAAGACCACCTGTCTACAAAGACCACATTCTTTGTTCCCTTGAAAATGGTTTCTCATTGAAACATGTACTAAAGGAACCTGCACATAAAGACCCCTTTTCTTGTCTCCCTAGAGTGGTCTTTATAGACAGGTTTCACTGTATATAGCATATTGCTGGGGAAAAAAAAAGCATAAGGTTGATTTCTTTTCTTACCTGCTGATGCAAGGTACTTCCCATTTGGAGCAAATGCTATGCACAACACTGAACTCTGGAAAATAAAGGTAGATAAAGATCAAATCAACTTCAATGGTGACCTCTTATTTGTGTCAAAGCAGAGATTCAAAAAGGACATAGAGGGGCCAAATTACATGTGATTTGGAGTACATGAACGTTGAAATCTGTGTAGTCCTTGTTATTATTATCATCTTTTAATTTTTTATATATATATATATATATATATATTTTTTTTTTTATTTTTTTTTTTTGGGGGGGGAGGTATCTGGTTCCTTTAAAAGGTTCACTTTGAATGCCTGCCACTGAAATCGAAGTGTAATGCTTGTATACTCAAGTATCTTTATTCTTCTTCATTTTCTAATTTCTTTCTTCCTTTTTTTTTCTTCCTAATTTTTCTTGTGCCATGAAAATGATTGTGGGGGGGGGGGGGGGGGGTTGAGAGAGAGAGGAGACAGACAGACAGACAGACAGACGGACAGACAGACAGACGGACAGACAGAGAGTGAGAGTAGAGAAGACATTAAATGGGCACTCCATCTTACCTTGTGTCCTGTCAATAAGCGCACAGATTTTCCTTGTGTAATATCCCACAGTCGAATGGTCTTATCATTAGAGCCTGTTGCTATATACTTGCAGTTAGGATGGAATTTGACACACTGAAAAAAAAAGAGACAATTTGTACAATTTAAAAAGGAACATCTACATATACTTGCCCCTAGAAACTGACTGTTTCATAGTTTTTTAAGACATCCTTAACGTTACCTTATATTATTATCTATTTATTTATCACATTAGACGTCTTAACAAATTAAAAAGATTCATAATATACTATTGAATCAAAATATGTGATCCATTTGCACAAATAACCATAATTTCATTGAATTTGCAATACTGTGATATTATCACTACATTAGTATAGTATTAATGACTGCTTTAAGAGAAATAGTTCTTTTTATACGCTCAAGGGAAGGTTACAATTGGGCAATAGCCCAATTGTAACCTTCCCGAGAGCGTATAAACACAATTATATTCCACATACTAAGAATCTTGCTCTACGATTGGTCAAGAGTAAATCACGTGATGAAAGATAGATCGCCCATTATTGATGGGAGAAACAAAAAGTTCGTTGCCCTTTGTAGATAGTACTACTATCTACAAAGGGCAACGCACTTTCACCGAAGATAGAGGTACTATCTACAAAGGGCAACGCACTTTCACTGAAGACTATCCAAAAGCGCACTAAAACAGGCGTAATTAAGCGCGCATTACCAATGAGCGCAATTAAAATAAAAACATGCGCGCACCGTCCCCTCAAGGGGTTGGGTTAAACTACCGTTTCACTTTTTTGGTGTGAATTTGGGCATGGTGTCTTTTATGTAGATGCATACACGTCCTTTTCTTTTTGTAGTTAAATTGTTTTAGATGTGGAATATAAAGCAAATAATCACCTTTTGGTTTCAGGCGATGGCAAACTATCACTTCCTCGTCGATCAGAATGTATACGCTATCTTTCCTCAGCTTCGCTTCGGAAAGATAGCTACATCCAGATCGCCTCGGAAGTGATAGTTCGTCCCATCACCTTCACCAACGGTAGTTATTTGCTTACTATTTCTCGAATATTAAAGCAGTCATTAATACTTTTATATGCCAAAAAAAAAAGAGTCAACTTATGACACCACCTTGGCCTTTATCTAGTTTATCTGCACAGTTGTTTTTTATGAGTGTATCTTTGAGAGTAGACTAAAAAATAAAAAATAAAAAATAAAAAGACTTTTGTCGAAGATGGGATTCGATCTCTTGCGAACCAACGATGATGAGACTAAAGCACCGCCTTAGACCGCTCGGCCATCGCGCACTGATACCATGACACACAGTTTTCTCTAATATATACATTAAAATGGATTGAAAATGGCTTCGCGTGCTTGAAGCTTCACGGCAGCTCCATTAAACAGGCCTTTCTTTTACTTTTGCAATGCATTGTCACTAACTTAGATCAAGATCTATCGGCAGATGTTGTTTTTGGAAGTTTATTTTTCGTCTTCATGTCAACAATGCAAGATAAAATTGTTGGTAAGATCGATCGAGATTCAATTGTATTGAAATTACCGACCAATTCATCGCACACGTACGGTATCCTCGATCGCTCAGACCATTTGTTAACATGTCAACCTATGGGTATTTCACCAAGACTGAACTATTTTCCCGGTAACCATGGTTACTGGGATTTTAGAACTATTTTTTTAGAACTATTAGATGGGTTTTGAATTTTATTGGGAATTTTACAGGAATAGTTAAAGTTTATGAATGCAATTTCGACCAATCAGATGGCTGGATTTCTTAAGTGAGGTATATAATAAAACATGTTGCATAGTATTAAGAAAAGACTAAACAAAGTGACATGGTTCAGTCCTGATATTACATCTCTACACTCTTGGATCTTGGTTGTTTTGTTGTTAAAAAGAACAGCAACATGTACTGAAAACATGCACGCACGTCCTACTGGCAACCTCCCAAATTTTGAACTGACATTTAACACCTATTCAATCATTATTATTTGATATCTTCTTTTGTGGAATATATATCTACGAGTCTTCAATAATGAACGTCGTTACCCGGCAAAAAAAGAAGGATTCTAGTGGTGAAAAGACTTCAAACCTAACTGACCCAAAGCCAAAGGAGAATTTGGTGTGGCAGCCACTGCGCACGTCTATCACCCAACGAAGATGTCTACCAAAAGGCCTTCCTGGGAATCTCCGCAGTAGAAGCTCCAAAAATACCAATCGCTAACGCCCATCGCATTCCCAGCAAAGTCTCACAACCCAGTAAGTCCCCGCGCCCTGATGCTATAATTGTTCGTTTCGCTCTTATGAAGGACCCAGACCGTATCCTCCGTGCTTACGAGAATCGTGGATGCCAGCGCTTCCCAGATGATTCCCCGCTTGACAGGGTGTCTATCGGGACGGATCTCCCGCAAGGAATGAAACGCGAACGGAGCAGGCTAGCTTCGCAAGCTTACAATTTGAGGAAGAACCAGCAGCTTCAAACAAGAATAAATGTTGTAGGAACTAAAGTATCATCGCACAACAGGAAAACAACAAGAAATGGTGGTCCACCGGGTGAGTGGTCACTTTGGAAAGAGTGAGTTCCATATTTAGTGTAGCTTATCAGTTAGGAAAAGCTAATAGATAAATATTCTGCCGTCTACTTAACAGTGATAATTCCATGACACGAGACCCTGTTCCAGATGCTTCAAGTATTAATCTCAACTTTTTCTTCTGAACACTCGACTTCCATACTTATTCTCTGAATACTGATGGAGCCATAAAATTAGTAGTTCTTCTAAAGAACGTGAAAGCCTGATTGTTATTCAGTATCATCCATTCAGATTGAGTCAATAACTATTCCCAAAATCAGTGAGATCATTACTGATCTCCCAAAGTTACACAAATTAATAGGGTGTTAGTAAATATATCTGTGTAATAACTCTCTCTCTCTATCTCTCTCTCTCTATCTCTCACTCTCTCTCTCTCCCTCTCTCTCTTCCTCGCTCTCTCCCTCTCCTCAGCTAAACTCCCTCTGTACCTTTATCTCTCCTTCCTTATCTTTTAGATATCACATGTGTAGGCCCACTGATGCAATGTACAATTCTTTGTATTCTCTGTTTTGTTTATAAAATACTATATTACTTTTGTACATTTTATGTTTACAATATTATTGCATATATATTGTATTAGTCTAGTTGTCAACAAGCCCCTTCAGCCTTTGCTGCTGGTCATTTCTTATAGACAAATAAATAAATAAATGAATAAATGAATAATTAAACAAATAAATACATAAATAAATAAATAAATAAATAAATAAATAAACAAACAAATAAACAAATAAATAACAAATAAATAAACAAATAAATAAATAAATAAATAAATAAACAAACATATAAACAACTAAACATAAATAAACAAATACATAAATAAATAAATAATCCTTACATCTACATCCATGAGATGACCGGAGAGTACCCTGACAGGATAGGTCCTCTCTGGGCTCCAGAGCCGAGCCGTCTGGTCCTTGGAGGCGGTACAGAAGTAGACCCCAAACAGGCTCACGTCAAGGTCCCAGATAGGGTACTTGTGTCCCCTGTACACGGCCACATTTGAGAAGGTGTCCATGCTCCACGCTCGCACTGAAGAGAGAAGAAAGGAAAGAGAGTGAGAGAGAGAGAGAGGTGGATATGATATTGCTTGATTGCGATTTTGAGGCGAGAAACTTTCGGGAGTAGACTGGTTTACTAACATATCTAAATTTTATGCATACTTTTTAAATAAAGGTTGTTCTTGACAATCTGAAAGATTGCCCAACATAGCAACAAGTATTATTTGCAGACTGGATTTCAAGTATTTTAATTCATTCTTTAATAACAGTTTAATGGAGTAACTGGAAAGAAAAATCCAGGCAATACTGAAATAAAATTTAATCATCAATCATTTTGCTGGGTGGACATTCTGATAAAAACCTGAAGATCTGACAATGTAAACATAATACAGTATGACCATGATATTCAGGACAGTTGGAAGATTTCCATAATACTTTCTTGCTTTACTTTACAGATCTGGACAATAGTGAAGTGCTTTGAATCTATTTTAAAAAGGTGCCTTTTAAATACTTTCATACAATATACTGAATGTATACAACAGCATAACAAAATACTATTCCGAAATTCAAAACATGTGTTAAAACTGCTGGCATGAAGTTGCATAGCAGCCTACAATGTACTCAATCTTAAATATCATAAATTAACATTTGTCTCGATAGAATAGATTAAACAAGAAATTAGAGAAATCAATATATATACCTGTAGCATCCCCTGATGCTGATAATAGCAGAGGAGCATTGGGTATAAAGCAGTTACTATATACAGTATCACTGTGACCTCTCATGACCTTACACTCGGAACCAAGGCTGGAATAAACAAGCATAATATTATTGATATTTAAAAAAAACAGTAGTGGGAGGAATCCATTACGTTTTACTTATCTGTGATCCAACTGGGAGTTGTTTCACAAAATTGACAATAGTAACAAATGATAGTTTTTGTTACAGGCTACTGAAAACCTTGCTTCTGATTGGTTATCAGCAGATTTTCACTGATTTTTGTCATTTGTCATTGAAAAAAGGCTTTGTGAAACGGGTTCCTGGTCTTTAGAATAAATAAATTGACATTTTACACATGTTTAGGAATAAGAGTTGTCTTAATGATCTCCATGCTTGTCCACGAACTGGCTTTTCAAAACAACATGGTAGGTGCTACACACATTATTTCTTCTAAGTGTTTGCAGGGGGGCGTTAAACTTGTGATGAAGCGATGAATTTAAGAAAATATGATTACCGGTACTTTCAACTTAAATTTTTTTTTTCCAATAGGAAGACTTCCTACTTAATAACATAAGGGAGTATTACTTTACAAGCACAACTGATAAATTATTACTTTGAAGCAGGGAAATAAGTATGTAAATGGCAGAAACTTTTAAGACGAAACATGTGATAAAAACAAAAGACAACAGATGTAGTATATACGATACAAAGTATTTTTTCGCTCTTCCAACTATATAGAATTAAAAGGGTTTGCATCACTCCTAAGGACAAGAGATTATTGAAACATTTCACCAAATTTGTCCCTATCCACCCCATGTAAAGGTAATTCCTTTCATTACTATCAGTATTTACCTATCCTCTATGACATCCTTATGTAGACAATCGCCAGCCAAGCGGACACGACTCACATCAGCGTCGTGGGATTCGGTTTTGAGTTTCTTAGAGGTGAGACTCCATACCCTGACTGCCGAATCCTCAAACCCACCAGCTAACATCTGGGAATTATCAGAAAAACTCACAGAACTCAGTCTGCAAATGAAAAACATATTACATAATAGAGTCAAACCTGTGTAGAAAGATTGTCAAAGGAGACACAAAAGGCAATCTTAATATGCAAGTGGTTTTAAATCAATATTTTCTTGAAGACATTCATATATATCTACGAGTAGCATTTTAAAATAGATTCTACAGACTGGTGCAACCATCTGGAAAGTGAATGGTCAACCAGAAAGAATCTCAAGACCGTTTCAAGGAAAAAAGAGAAGTACTTTCAGTGAAATAGAGAAACAAAGACTACTCGTCTTTAAACACCACTAATGCTAACAGATTTTTAAAAATGTCTTCATAGAGAAGGAGATCTTCATATACAGATCTGACAGAAAAATTGATGTAATATTTTTCATCTGTATCAATACCAGCACCTTTTGCAGTGGATATTTCTCTACAATTTTTGTTAACAATTTTGTTGTTGTAATATCTTTAGCAGGTACTGTGGATAACATACAAGATGACAGAAGGAACTAAAAAATAGACAGAGCCCTGGGGGGTATTTCACAAAGACTAAGATCGAATTTAAGTTGGACTTAACTATGGCAGACCGTTCATGCCACTAGTTGCTCTCATCATTGGTCTCTCAATTATGATCTTTAGATAATATTTTTTCCTACAATAATGAACCATCAACAAATGTACATTCTGTAGATTTGTGACCACAATTGGTAACCATTGAGAAACCAATGCCAGTAAATGATGAGAGAACATAGTGACATGAACGGCCTGCCATAGTTAAGTCCAACTTAAAGTCGATCTTAGTCTTTGTGAAACACCCCCTGGACACTATTCTGCAAAATAGTAAACTAACTAATGTTTGATTACCCTTGGTAGGCATTGAGGACACTATACAAGATGACGGAAGGCACAGGGGGTGGTCCCCTCTGGACCTTATCAATGGTTGCTCGCAGCTGAGTAAGAAAGGCCTCCCTCTCGACCTCTCTCTTATCATCTTCCTTCATAGACATATCGCCAGTTTGCTTTGGAGCAGACGGCAGTGATGAAGACAAGGAGGAGGAGGAAGAGGAGGAGGAGGATGGCTGTGGGTACTCTTCACCGGCTTCTTGCAAGGATGTGGACAACGAGTATCGAACTGTGTACAGATAGATAAAAGCAATGGTTAAAGGCATCGTTGAACAATGTTAAATCTGAGATGCACGGCCCTACGTGTAATCAGTGTCTGTGATATGGTGTAATATTGAAGCCTTAAAAAAATTGTGCTTCAAAATGATCACAAAGTGCCTCAAAAAAAGTATAAATCTTTGAGTGACCGGTTTTACCATACTCATTTTTCCCAATAGACTGTAGTTTTATAGGAAAACAAATTGTGAAATTTCTAATTCCAATCATAGATATCTTGACAATCAGACAGGTGATTGGCTTGTATAAGTCATGGGATACATGTACGACCTAAAGGTTTAAAACTAATATTGCAGCATGAACTAAATCCAGGATTTTTTTTAGGATCTGAGGCAAAGTTACCCGATCCCTTTAAAGCTAAACATTGTTTGTCAAAAAGCGATGATGAAGATTGATCAAAGGCTCTATCTGATGTAATTAGTTACAGCACGGTGACCATGCAGTATATATTCTTCAGAGATCCTTGCTGCAAATGTACGAATTGAAATTCAAGTCAAGAAGATTTGTAAGACTTAGTTAACGATAATACACCAGTTAATGACACTGACACTCAAAACAAGCCACCAAGCCAAACCTCTCAAACGAAAACAACAAACTGAATCCAAATCAAACAAATATTGGCCATTTGGGCAAAGGAAATTCTGTTTTTGGTCAACTGATGTACAGGGCCCTGTTTCACAAGCCTTTTTTCAATGACAAATGACAAAAATCAGTGACAAATCTGCTGATAACCAATCAGAAGCAAGGATTCCACTAGCTTATAACAAAAACTGTCATTTGTCACTGTTGACAAGTTTTGTGAAACGGGCAAGTTGTTGGTCCCACTGGTGTGACTTGGGTACAATCAAATGTGGCTATCCAGTAAGTAACATACCTTTGATATCAATGTGCACGTTGATGATGCTGAGTAGAACAGAGTTATCTCGACTCTGGAGGAAACGTAAGAGATACTGGAGGGCTTCATCTCCAAGCTCCACCACACATTTACTCTCTCTGTTTCAATGGAAAGGAAGAAAAGAAAAGCATTACACTCTATACTCTTGAATATCAGACAAGTGTCCATATAAGACTAGATGGAACTTCGACTGCGCGCAGTCAAAAATGATGCCTCCGTCATAGAAGAAATTTTTCAAATCCAAGTTCGATTGTAATCCATTAACAGGTTCTCAGAATATCGTGATAACAGGCTATTTCTCATATACATGTATGACCCTGTGATCTTTGACCTCATGACCCCAAAATCAACTCAGTTCATTGGCTCTGCAAGATACAAACATGTACATGTCTTGAGTTTGATGGTAATCCATCCATCGGTTCTTGAGATAACGCGATCACAAGCTATTTTTGCATACATAATGAGCCCTGTGACCTTTGACCTTGTAACCCAAAATCTAATTAATTCATTGGCTCTGCAAGTTACATACATGACCAAAGTTTGGTGGGAATCCATCAGTCGGTTCTTGAGATAACGCGATCACGAGAACGGGACGAACTGACGGACGGACAACCCGAAAACATAATGCCTCAGGCATAAAAATGGAAGTGACGTCAAGTTCCAGTCATTCTTCAAACTCATTGCAACAAAATAACATTTTAAAAATAAAATTACTTCATACATTGAAGAAATACTCCTTATCCTTATCCCATTGCCTATAGAAAGCGGGAGAAAGGTTTTGAAGTTGATTTTAAACAATCTTGCTGCACACACATTATTTGTTTTACTGTGATTGGAACACTGAAACAATGTTACCATATGCACATCAGTAACATTTTGCTTGGCATTCTTAGATTTTGGGGCCCCGTTTCGTAAACTCATCATCAATAACAACCGTCACATTTATACAACAAATTCGCACACAGCCAATCAAATGCAACTATTTCAGTAGCTCATAATAATAATAATAATAATAATATTGGATTCTTATATAGCGCACATATCAACCTTGCAAGGTTAAATAATAATTACAGTGCTTATATAGCGCCTACCACTTACTTTGTCAGAAGTCTCTAAGCGCTCTACAATGATGCAGCATAATTACCCTGGCTTTAGCAGTGCAGCTGTTACGCGCGCTGCGTTTCAAGGAATACATTCCTACCAGGTACCCATTTACTTCACCTGGGTGGAGTGTGGCAAATGTAGATCAATGTCTTGCCAAAGGACATTAGTGCAGCGGCGGGACTCGAACCGCGGACCTTGTGATCGACAGTCCGGCGACATATCCACTCGACCACAACACCTCTACGGTTCTCAAGGCGTTCCAACATTATCCGGCTATGCTAGGCTGCCGATTTTGACGCTCCAGCATTTAAGGAATTCCTTCCTACCGGTACCCATTTAACACCTGGGTGGAGAGTGGCAAGTGTAGGATAATGTCTTGCCAAATAATAATAATAATAATAATAATAATAAGATATTTGTATACCGCAAATTGCAAATTGCCTCTAAGCGGTTTAGAAGAAAATAGCTGATAAGTAAAGGAAACAGAAATTGCAGAAAGGACATTAGTGCCGTGGAGGGACTCGATCTGCGGACCCTGTGATACACAGTATTGTATGGACCATCATGATTGTGTATAAACTTTGTTGTTGAACGTACCTGAATGCCGAGAGTTGAGGATCGCTGATGAGATCCATACTGTGATGCACGCTACTCAGTCTCTCCATCAACTCCTTGGCATCTTGACTGTCTTGATACTGAGTGCATCCTTTGTGTTTAGTGTAGAGGCTGTGGGCTGTGAGGACGGAGAGGTTATTCGTTTCTGTGTTAAAGGTATAGACCAGTTTTGGAAACGCCCCCCTCTCAAAAAATGAAATGGAAGCTCTTATTACCAATCATGTGAAAGAATATGTTTTAACTAATATGTGATGAAACAAATTTTGCCGGTAAACTGCCTATTACTTATATATAGATATATTTGGGAGATTATCATATTTATCTGGACTGGATAGATATCGTGTAGTCCCATATACATCTTTCTGTGCACAGTGCTTGTAACTTTGCCAAGACTGGGCCAAATTTCTTATCATTTTGATGATTCCAGAACCTTGCTGTACACACCAATACTTATATGCTAGATGATCAACCTTCTGACCTTCTGACCGATTCCACAACGTTTCTTTCACAATAATTACCAACTATGTTATCTTAGGGACGTTGCGCTTCAAACATTTTTTGTTTATGCACTGTTCCTACTATGTATCTCGATGTAACCCACTGTATTTTATTATCTGTAAACAATTATTTTACATGGTGAATAAATAAAACAAACAAACAAACAAACAATGCAATCCCATGATCAGAACTCAACCCAAGCAAAAGAAATCCACTTACCATTCAGTCGATGTCCATCAGATATCATCTGCAAATACAGGTGAGCAAACGTAGGGTACAGCAAGTATAGAAGGTCCGGCTAGATGAGAAAATCACATAGGACTCTTTTATTTGACTTTCTCTCCTTTCTAAATGCACCATTACTTTTCTACTATATATTCTCAGGTTATTCAAATTTGCACATCATACTCTTGTCATATCTACCTTATATTCTTTCAGTTACAGTTAGAATGCATCATACTTGCAATATTTTATTCACTTTTAGGTTTGCTTCTCTTTCCACATTATATTCTCACATTTTAATGAATAAATCTCCTACATCACACTCCTCTCTTCAAACCCCATATTCTCTCTTTACAGTTTTCTTTAACATATCCCTCTTCATCATAATGTTGGTGACTGTTCAGAGTCATGTCTTATTTAACGATTTGGGCCTTCATTCTCACCTTATACTCTTCCACTGAATTTTCAATGAAGAGCCTAAATCTGGCAAACTGCTGCTCAAAAACGTCAGGTTCCTGATCACTGTTTGAAGAAAAAGGATTTGGAACAAACAAAACACATTCATTTTAACTTTAAGCTTTAGAGCCAATATGGATTATAATGCTATATAAAGCGATTTTTCAGGGCTCCAAGCTAACATTGAAAGGGGGCTGGATTTAGATTTTTACAGTCTGTAAGGGGGGCAAGGGGGGGGGGGGGAGGGTGTTGATTCGGCGCTAAATATTTTCTCCCCCAAAAAAGAAAAATAATGCTCCTCCCCCCTCCCTTATTCGCCTGTTGGCTGACTCGCAGCTAAACATCTTCTCACGAATTGGGCCCCCTATTTGGCCCTTTCCCTTGCCGCCGGCTGGATCCGCCCCTGACTACAAGCAATTTGAATCAGGATTCAAAAGTCTTGTTCTTTATTGATTCGTAATTCATACAGAATTTCATCTTTAAAGTAATAAGAAAAGAAAAGAGTTCAAAAGATTCTTTAGCAATTGATCCTACTCCTGAGAGCTGACTATATCAAATTATGTATTAGCTATTCACAGTACTTGCACATAAAATAGATACTAAGATGTGATTTCTTTACCATGAGTTACAAGATACGGAGTTGACTGCTCCCATCTCCTTCTTCCGTGATGACTGAGACGCCATCTCTCTCAAGGAGTCCGTCAGTTTCAGGTTCTTCCGGTTTACACTCTCACTGTTGATGTCCTACAAAGAAAAGCAAGGTATATTTAAAGATGTATAGGCTCTCATGGAGAATTCAACACCATTGGGGTGTCTACTCAATAACAGGTATGTCGATATGTCAATGATTAGCCTTCTGTATTATGACAAACAGGCCTTATGAAATGCTCTGCATCCCCATCCCCCCCCCCCCCCCGGTATGGCCGTATGGTAAGGTCATTATTTCTCATAATACTAGGGGGGTTTCTTGATAAGAACAGAAAAAATAATCTGTCTGCTTGGATTTTTTCTTTTAACATATGGATTTATTTTGTCTTTTAACACTTTCCTCCAGATTTAGTGAAGCCCGCCAGTCGTAGTCGCGTCAGCGTAATTATATGCCTGAACCGTAGTCAGTGTGGTGTTAACGTTGACGAAATGTCAAGAGGGGTCAGGCCTACTCAGTGTAAAAAGGCGTACACACAGAGTTGGCTGAAATGAGCGAACTGACCTGCATGTTGCATTTACTCCTGACAAATCCAGTTTGTCTACTCTCCAATAAAAATAGGTTACAGCAATAGTCATTATTGATTATTTTTTCCTTAGTTGAATCTAGATACCTATCACTTTTGAGGGACACTAACTAATCACTATTTTCGTATAGTAAGCGTTATATTGGCAATGCATAAGCGGCTATATGCAGCGTACACTGTGGGTATTTGTGTTTTCAGCAAAAGCAACATTGCGAACTCTCATGAGAGGTTAACATTTTTGTAATGTAAAATCAAATGTGAGCTCATAATCATCAGGAACACAAGGAAGGTATGCAAATCGCTATCACTTCTGTATTAAATTTTCACAATTTTTGTTAAAATTATTGACCGATTTCAAAGTGCTTTAATTGACCTTTGTCTTACAAGTACGAGTACAAAGAAGAGTCCAATAAGGTGGTTTGATATTTAAACATCATTCTTCTCGCACAGCCTCCCCTCCTTAAACCCTAACTTGGGCCTAGACCTAACTAGGTATTTTACAAATACAATGAGTGAATGACATCGACAACACAGCAGTTTTTTTGTAAAAATTACATTGTTCTTACTCAAATTTTGCTGAGATTTTCAGCGCACTTATTCTTAAAAATACAAGGATTGAGATGAGATCAAGCATTAAGGGAATTTGTACGAAAATTATTGTCAATTTTAAGTGAAATGTTATTTGCGCAGACACACGGGTCCCCATCATATTATTCAGCGGCAAGCTGTGCCGACGAGCCGGGCCAGCTATGTCCGCATTGTTCGCTCCGAAGCTAACGACAACAACCTGACATTTCTTGTTATAATCAGTGATAATTATTGTTAATCTTGGACTTACAATGTATTGCCTTCTTTTCAAATATTGGAGTACCGCAGACTGGATCTGATCGTTGCCTACGCGTTTCATCCTGTCTTCAGACAAGAGCAGATTCAGGAGACAGAAGTCGTCTTTCAGCTGCCAAATCTTGCTAGACCTAGTATGACTCTGGTATGGTTTGGTACGGCATCGCATATCCCACGCGATTCATCACCAATTCCAAGCGCCTGAGCTAGCTGCGCCTGGCGCGCCCGTTACGCTGGCGCTGGCGCAGCTCCAACGGTGTGACAGCATCATGCATCATTCAATGCAGCTTGCGCTTATGGGGAGGGAGCGGGGGGGGGGGGGGGTGGAGTGGTTACCCCCAATTTTTCTTTCGTGTTCTGATCGGATATGACATGGAGATGCGATATCATGTAACACGATTGCTGTTAGAATGTTTTGACGTCAACATAGTGCCACTTGAGCTTTACAAAAAAGGAGGGTGCATGGGGGCGGGGCTGATTTAGCCCCCCCCCCCCTCTCTATTTTTTGAGATTACCATATTTACGAGGTACATGGCTTTTTTCAAGGGGGGGGGGGGGGTGAACACTCATTTTTTCCTGTTCAACATCCACCTCCCCCCCCCCCCCCCCCTTGAGCAACAACAAACCCTTTCGGGGGCCAAGGGGGGGGGGGGGGCACATTTTCATTTTTGTTTAAGAAAGGTAAAATTAACGTTACCATCTTTTTTTTTAAACCTGTTATTTCCCCATTTGTTAACATCTGAAACACAGACAAAGGTGTTTCTAAACCCCCTAAACCTTTTTTTTAATTATTTTTTTTATTTTTTACCAAGGGATTGATTGAACACCTGAAACACCCCCTGTTGCAACTGCATAACCTGATCTGATTGGTCGGTTAGTATAATAGCTGTTACCTTGTGAATATTTGTTTTTGAATCAAATTCAGCTAAGAGATTCTTACATTCTTCATTCTCCAGGTCAATACCCAAGGCCTCAAAAGTCTGAATAACTTTGCTCCTTAAACTGTCAACAACATCAGTATTCAAAGCTGTTGCAGCAGATAACACTCTGTTTGTCATAGCATGGGTCATGTTGGTGTTTGATAAAAGAGAACCAATGAAAAATGCAGCTGGTCTCACTATGAACATGACAGACAATGAAAGCGGACAAAATATACAGTTCCTCAGGTAGACAAAGGAACATCCCTTGACTGCTATTATGTAAAATGAGAACAGGTGAATATGCATGTGACACCTGTTCTACACATTTTTAAATATTAGCAGTGAAGGGATGTTCCTTTGTCTACCTAAGGAACTGTATATTTTGTCCGCTTTCATTGTCTGTCATATTCATAGTGTCTTGTACTGTCATTATGCATTGCTCCATCTTGTTCTTGTAGTAGGCCTATCCTATCATCATCATCATCAAATGCATCATCTGCTGCAGGATTATGCACTTCACTAACAGCAACACCCAAATCAGCATCAACTAGACCCTCCATACCCTGTACAACTTCAGGTTCAGGTTCTTCTTGTGGATGTTGGTTTAATAAATGTTTCCTGTAAGAGTTGAAAGTGGTAAATGACGAAGGACATCCACCTTGACCACATACCAAATGTAGATGGGGCATGTCAAACAACGCATGAGTTAGCACTTGCACAAGGGCTATTCTGCTAGCACCCAAAAGAGAGCAAAACTTGACACTTTAAGTGCACAACAGTCAGCTCCTTTGGGTGCTAGCAAAGTAGCCCGGGTGCAAGTGCTAACTCAGCACTTCGAGTGCAGTCACTATGCGAGCTCCTAAAAAGTGCTAAAATTGAATCATTAAGTGCTAAATTTAGCACAACAGTCAGCTCCTTTGGGTGCTAGCAAAGTAGCCCGGGTGCAAGTGCTAACTCAGCACTTCGAGTGCAGTCACTATGCGAGCTCCTAAAAAGTGCTAAAATTGAATCTTTAAGTGCTAAATTTAGCACTTTTTTTTTTAGTGTAGGAGAAAGCAATTTTACGTCATATTACTCGAGGAAGTGCCTGAAAATATGTCTAATGTGGTTCTAAAATTGCAATGGTTCCTACTCTGAGAGGGGTCAGAACCCCCTCCCAGACCAACCCCCGTTTGGTCGCTCCGCTCCCTCGCCGCTAAAGCCTCGCTCTGTCGCCTCATCGTTTTACATATATTTTACCCCATGCCGTTTTGTGCCCCCCCCCCCCCCCCTCCGTACGAAATTCCTAGATCCGCCACTGATGCCCATACCCCTTGAGCTTCGGGGGCTTTGCCCCTAGACCCTACTTTGAAAAACCGTTTAGCGGGGCCTGCATGTAAGAGTTGGGTGATGCGGATTTTTTTTTTTTGAAATTTAGAAATTTAGAAATTAGAAAATAACAAGATTCCTATTTCACATCCACCCACGAGACTTATTATTTATCTTGATTTTATAGAAAAGATTATTATCATATAGGCCTCCATATATAAGAATGGGAAAATGCAAATCAAACTTTACAAATTCAGTATCAATAGACATGAAAATGGTCTTTATGATTACTGTCATGAAACTGAAACAATGGGACATTTTTTAACGGATTGTAAGAAATATATACGAGAGGAAAAAGTTGTTTTCAATGTTGAAAAAAAAAAATTAAAAATGAGCTTACATAATAATAGGGGAAAGAAGGTCATCTGCATGCACGCTCTGATGGATATAAAAGCCACATAATTATAAACACCACTCATTGTAGTTGAGTTATAACTAACTTTGCCAAGGTGGTGTAAACGGAAAAACTATTTTATTTTAAACAAAATGATATATAGGCCTATACGCCAATTTTGCATTATTTCGTGTTCGTATTCTTTTTCTCTTCGGGAAAAAAGGAAGGGAAAAGTATAACTGCACAGTAAGTTAATCTTTATTAATACTCGCACACTGTTCACGATCAACACCTAAATAGTTTCCCACACCATCGATTGAAAGGTCACAACCAACGAAATGAAACTGTGAAACTCAGTGACGACCATATTCGAGGAGCAATACTGAAAAAAAGTGAAACACTGAAATAACTGAGTCAGAGAAAAAGAAACAGCGCCATCTGATTATCATCGATGAATTACTATAAGAACAGGATAGCCGAGCGGATATAATCTTTTCAGATTTAATGTAACTTCGGGCTAATTTCCCGAATCTGAAAAGCGGGCTTTGGGGCCATCTCGAGCTGATGATTAAAGATACTATGTCCCTTTTGCAGCCAACATAAAATTCTTTAGAACTTTGCAGGAATTATGAATATGTCATGTATGTCCTATCTGTGAAATTTAAAAACTTTAGCAGTGTCCAAATATTTAAATTATGCAAGGAAACCCGTTTACTTGCTAGACTTCACTGTCAGACACTATCGAGTGACTGACTGGCTTTTTTTCTTCTTTGGTAATAACATACATAAAATGAGCTGTAAAGGGTACATGAGCAATTTTGTCTACATCAATAACCCACTTCTTGAAAATGGCCAAAATTTAACCGATTGAATCTTTGCGCAGCATAAAACGTATGACCATTCGGTACAATCTGAAAATCAGCCTATTACTTACTGGCTCCATAGCTCTTACGTCTATTCGACAACTAATAATTGTTATTTTCCCACTTTGTCAAGGATTTACCTCTCACAAATTATTGGAAGACTAATTCCTGCATGCGCAACCTAATTTTCATACCCTTTACAAAAGTGAGCAGTGCTTACCCAAGCATGAATTATTTTCTGACTTTTTGGGATTATGAAAGTTGAGTTTATGAGCTTTCCATACATATAAAACTTGTCCCCCGGAATCATAGATTTTTTATTCGGCAGCCATTTCAAAAGTGTATCGTTTTTTGGGGGGACACACGGTATAGCAAATATCCTAATGAGCATGTATACTAATTATACGAGTGGAGGTGGGCGTTTACATGCGTCACGCCTCGATCAAACCTAACTTGTCTCCGTGACAAATTCAGTGTCTACATTTTTTTTTTTTTTTTTTTTTTTTGGGGGGGGGGTATATTATACTACGTGAGCTAATCATCAATTTGTCAATGTCTCATGTAGGTTTAGTCTAAATGTTCTAATACTCGGATCCCTGAGAAATAAACCATGCGGGACAATTATTAACAAGCACATCGAATAAAGTATGCAAGAGAGGAAGCAGCTAGGGTAGCGTTTCACGAAACCGTCATAAGTACAAGTTCGCCGACAAGGGGACAACCCATTGTCATTGAAATGCGTGAATCAAATTTAACTCGCATCTCAATGGGACGTCGGTGAAGTTGTACTTATGACGGTTTCATGAAAAGATGCCCATGACACTAACGGACGGATAACTACTTTAATATAGACAATGGCACAATCTAATAACCTCGTTTATAATGATAAGGGGTGGATAACCTTGGCTTTTTTTCTTTTTAAGATGACATAATTTATGCGCTTCTCATTTTTGTATTTTATTACACAATAGCTCGGTGAATATACGTAATATATAGGACCTTTGTTGCGAGCAATCGTCATTCATTTACACCTTTAAAAAGGAGGCATGTTTTAAACTTCGGCATATCAGAGCAAGCCTTCAGGCATTAGACAAACTGATAGGTATCTAGATTTAACTAAGGAAAAAATAATCAATAATATTGCTGTAACCTATTTTTATTGGAGAGTAGACAAACTGGATTTGTCAGGAGTAAATGCAACATGCAGGTCAAGGAGTGGGAACTAGACAGCAATTTCGCATCAGATCTACTACAATTTTTTCCTAACAAAATATCTGTCAAAAAAAATAAATAAAATTGACGTCCGAACCATTTGCAAGTTGATTTGAATAAGTATAAAGGAAAAAAACCCGGTGAAAGTTGCATGAAAATTGGATGAAAATTTGGGAAGTTATGGGATTTTTAATTTTTGCATAATTTCACAAAACAGTGATAAAGGCCTATATAATTATCATAATTTTGTATGCAAATTAGCGGGTCAATGATGTCATTACTTCAGTCCAAATGTTTGAAATTTGCATGTTTTGTTTCTATCTTTTTCTTGGACACGCCTGTATAAATAAGTACAGTGTGGTGATTTTGCACATGCACATCTCATTTAAGGATTAAAGCCATGTTTTATATTCCCAGAGCAGAAATATTTCTTTTTGTTCACTTGCATTCAGCCTATCACTTAAGACGTTTGCATCCATGCAATAAAGAGGACCAGAACCAAAACTAAAAGCGCAGCTATAATGGGGAAACAGCGAGTTATGGGACCGTTATCTACTCTCTCGATCAGTCAATATTATTGTTTGTGTAGCATAACCATCATTGAGATAGCTCCAGCGAGCCCCGTGATTCTCTTTATCCCTCTCTCTCTATATACGCTCTCTCTATAGACCCTCTACCCTCTATCTACTCTCTCAGTCAATATTATTGTCTGTGTAGTATGACAATAAGTGAGATAGCTCCAGCTGGCCCGTACGGAGTAGTGGAAGCTGCATTCTCTTTACCTCATCTCTCTCTCTCTATACGCTCTCTCTATAATACCCTATACCCTCTATACTCTCAGTCAATATTATTTTTTGTGTAGTATGACCATCATTCAGATAGCTCCAGCTGGCCCCGTACGGAGTAGTGGAAGCTGGATTCTCTTTACCCCTCTCTCTTTCTATATACGCTCTCTCTAGAGACCCTCTACCCTCTATTTACACTCTCAATATTATTGTTTGTGTAGTATGACCATCATTCAGATAGCTCCAGCTAGCCCCGTACGGAGTAGTGGAAGCTGGATTCTCTTTACCCCTCTCTATTATACGCTCTCTCTATAGAGACTCTCTTCCCTCTATCTTCTCTTTCAGTCAATATTATTGTTTGTGTAGTATGACCATCATTGAGATAGCTCCAGCTGGCCCTGTATAGGAGTAGTGGAAGCTGCATTCTCTTTACCCCTCTCTCTCTCTCTATACGCTCTCTCTAGAGACCCTCTACCCTCTATTTACACTCTCAGTCAATATTATTGTTTGTGTATAACTAGCATCATTCAGATCTAGCTCCAGCTGGCCCCGTAAGGAGTAGTGCAAGCTGCATTCTCTTTACCCCTCTCTCTCTCTCTATACGCTCTCTCTATAGACCCTCTTCCCTCTATCTACTCTCTCAGTCAATATTATTGTTTGTGTATAGTAAATATGACCATCATTCAGATAGCTCCAGCTGCCCCCGTCCGGAGTAGTGCAAGCTGCATTCTCTTTACCTCCTCTCTCTCCATTATACGATCTCTCTAGAGACCCTCTACCCTCTATCTACTCTCTCAGTCAATATTGTTTGTGTAGTATGACAATAAGTGAGATAGCTCCAGCTTGCCCTGTACAGAGTAGTGGAAGCTGCATTCTCTTTACCTCCTCTCTCTCTCTATACGCTCTCTCTATATAGCCCCTCTATACCATCTATCTACCCTCTCAGTCAATATTATTGTTTGTGTAGTATGACCATCATTGAGATAGCTTCAGCTGGCCCCGTACGGAGTAGTGGAAGCTGCATTCTCTTTACCCCTCTCTCTCTATATACGCTCTCTCTAGAGACCCTCTACCCTCTATTTACTCTCTCAGTCAATATTATTGTTTGTGTATAGTACTATGACCATCATTCAGATAGCTCCAACTGGCCCCGTACGGAGTAGTGGAAGCTGCATTCTCTTTACCCATCTCTCTCTCTATACGATCTCTCTAGAGACCCTCTACCCTCTATCTACTCTCTCAGTCAATATTGTTTGTGTAGTATGACAATAAGTGAGATATAGCTCCAGCTTGCCCTGTACAGAGTAGTGGAAGCTGCATTCTCTTTACCTCCTCTCTCTCTCTATACGCTCTCTCTAGCCCCTCTATACCATCTATCTACCCTCTCAGTCAATATTATTGTTTGTGTAGTATGACCATCATTGAGATAGCTTCAGCTGGCCCCGTACGGAGTAGTGGAAGCTGCATTCTCTTTACCCCTCTCTCTCTATATACGCTCTCTCTAGAGACCCTCTACCCTCTATTTACTCTCTCAGTCAATATTATTGTTTGTGTATAGTAACTATGACCATCATTCAGATAGCTCCAACTGGCCCCGTACGGAGTAGTGGAAGCTGCATTCTCTTTACCCATCTCTCTCTCTATATACGCTCTCTCTAGAGACCCTCTACCCTCTATTTACTCTCTCAGTCAATATTATTGTTTGTGTAGTATGACCATCATTCAGATAGCTCCAGCTGGCCCCGTACGGAGTAGTGGAAGCTGCATTCTCTTTACCCCTCTCTCTCTATATACGCTCTCTCTAGAGACCCTCTACCATCTATTTACTCTCTCAGTCAATATTATTGTTTGTGTAGTATGACCATCATTCAGATAGCTCCAGCTGGCCCCGTACGGAGTAGTGGAAGCTGCATTCTCTTTACCCCTCTCTCTCTATATACGCTCTCTCTAGAGACCCTCTACCCTCTATTTACACTCTCAATATTATTGTTTGTGTAGTATGACCATCATTCAGATAGCTCCAGCTAGCCCCGTACGGAGTAGTGGAAGCTGGATTCTCTTTACCCCTCTCTATTATACGCTCTCTCTATAGAGACTCTCTTCCCTCTATCTTCTCTTTCAGTCAATATTATTGTTTGTGTAGTATGACCATCATTGAGATAGCTCCAGCTGGCCCTGTATAGGAGTAGTGGAAGCTGCATTCTCTTTACCCCTCTCTCTCTCTCTCTATACGCTCTCTCTAGAGACCCTCTACCCTCTATTTACACTCTCAGTCAATATTATTGTTTGTGTATAACTAGCATCATTCAGATCTAGCTCCAGCTGGCCCCGTAAGGAGTAGTGCAAGCTGCATTCTCTTTACCCCTCTCTCTCTCTCTATACGCTCTCTCTATAGACCCTCTTCCCTCTATCTACTCTCTCAGTCAATATTATTGTTTGTGTATAGTAAATATGACCATCATTCAGATAGCTCCAGCTGCCCCCGTCCGGAGTAGTGCAAGCTGCATTCTCTTTACCTCCTCTCTCTCCATTATACGATCTCTCTAGAGACCCTCTACCCTCTATCTACTCTCTCAGTCAATATTGTTTGTGTAGTATGACAATAAGTGAGATAGCTCCAGCTTGCCCTGTACAGAGTAGTGGAAGCTGCATTCTCTTTACCTCCTCTCTCTCTCTATACGCTCTCTCTATATAGCCCCTCTATACCATCTATCTACCCTCTCAGTCAATATTATTGTTTGTGTAGTATGACCATCATTGAGATAGCTTCAGCTGGCCCCGTACGGAGTAGTGGAAGCTGCATTCTCTTTACCCCTCTCTCTCTATATACGCTCTCTCTAGAGACCCTCTACCCTCTATTTACTCTCTCAGTCAATATTATTGTCTGTGTAGTATGACCATCATTCAGATAGCTCCAGCTGGCCCCGTACGGAGTAGTGGAAGCTGCATTCTCTTTACCCATCTCTCTCTCTATACGATCTCTCTAGAGACCCTCTACCCTCTATCTACTCTCTCAGTCAATATTGTTTGTGTAGTATGACAATAAGTGAGATATAGCTCCAGCTTGCCCTGTACAGAGTAGTGGAAGCTGCATTCTCTTTACCTCCTCTCTCTCTCTATACGCTCTCTCTAGCCCCTCTATACCATCTATCTACCCTCTCAGTCAATATTATTGTTTGTGTAGTATGACCATCATTGAGATAGCTTCAGCTGGCCCCGTACGGAGTAGTGGAAGCTGCATTCTCTTTACCCCTCTCTCTCTATATACGCTCTCTCTAGAGACCCTCTACCCTCTATTTACTCTCTCAGTCAATATTATTGTTTGTGTATAGTAACTATGACCATCATTCAGATAGCTCCAACTGGCCCCGTACGGAGTAGTGGAAGCTGCATTCTCTTTACCCATCTCTCTCTCTATATACGCTCTCTCTAGAGACCCTCTACCCTCTATTTACTCTCTCAGTCAATATTATTGTTTGTGTAGTATGACCATCATTCAGATAGCTCCAGCTGGCCCCGTACGGAGTAGTGGAAGCTGCATTCTCTTTACCCCTCTCTCTCTATATACGCTCTCTCTAGAGACCCTCTACCATCTATTTACTCTCTCAGTCAATATTATTGTTTGTGTAGTATGACCATCATTCAGATAGCTCCAGCTGGCCCCGTACGGAGTAGTGGAAGCTGCATTCTCTTTACCCCTCTCTCTCTATATACGCTCTCTCTAGAGACCCTCTACCCTCTATTTACTCTCTCAGTCAATATTATTGTTTGTGTATAGTAACTATGACCATCATTCAGAGAGCTCCAGCTGGCCCCGTACGGAGTAGTGGAAGCTGCATTCTCTTTACCCCTCTCTCTCTATATACGCTCTCTCTAGAGACCCTCTACCCTCTATTTACTCTCTCAGTCAATATTATTGTTTGTGTATAGTAACTATGACCATCATTCAGAGAGCTCCATTTTTGGCCCCGTACGGAGTAGTGGAAGCTGCATTCTCTTTACCCCTCTCTCTCTATATACGCTCTCTCTAGAGACCCTCTACCCTCTATTTACTCTCTCAGTCAATATTATTGTCTGTGTAGTATGACCATCATTGAGATAGCTTCAGCTGGCCCCGTAAGGAGACGTGGAAGCTGGATTCTCTTTACCCCTCTCTCTATATATACGCTCTCTCTAGAGACCCTCTACCCTCTATTTACACTCTCAGACAACATTATTGTTTGTGTATAGTAACTATGACCATCATTCAGATAGCTCCAGCTGGCCCCGTACAGAGTAGTGGAAGCTGCATTCTCTTTACCTCCTCTCTCTCTCTCTATACGCTCTCTCTATAGACCCTCTACCCTCTATCTACTCTCTCAGTCAATATTGTTTGTGTAGTATGACAATAAGTGAGATAGCTCCAGCTTGCCCTGTACAGAGTAGTGGAAGCTGGATTCTCTTTACCTCCTCTCTCTCTCTATACGCTCTCTCTATATAGACCCTCTACCCTCTATCTACTCTCTCAGTCAACATTATTGTTTGTGTAGTATGACCATCATTAAGATACCTCCAGCTGGCCCCGTACGGAGTAGTGGAAGCTGCATTCTCCTCTCTCTCCATATACGCTCTCTCTAGAGACCCTCTACCCTCTATTTACTCTCTCAGTCAATATTATTGTCTGTGTAGTATGACCATCATTGAGATAGCTTCAGCTGGCCCCGTAAGGAGTAGTGGAAGCTGGATTCTCTTTACCCATCTCTCTCTATATACGCTCTCTCTAGAGACCCTCTACCCTCTATTTACTCTCTCAGTCAATATTATTGTTTGTGTAGTATGACCATCATTCAGATAGCTCCAGCTGGCCCCGTACGGAGTAGTGGAAGCTGCATTCTCTTTACCCCTCTCTCTCTATATACGCTCTCTCTCTAGAGACCCTCTACCCTCTATTTACTCTCTCAGTCAATATTATTGTTTGTGTAGTATGACCATCATTCAGATAGCTCCAGCTGGCCCCGTACGGAGTAGTGGAAGCTGCATTCTCTTTACCCCTCTCTCTCTATATACGCTCTCTCTAGAGACCCTCTACCTTCTATTTACTCTCTCAGTCAATATTATTGTTTGTGTATATACTATGACCATCATTCAGAGAGCTCCAGCTGGCCCCGTACGGAGTAGTGGAAGCTGCATTCTCCTTACCCCTCTCTCTATATATACGCTCTCTCTAGAGACCCTCTACCCTCTATTTACACTCTCAGTCAATATTATTGTTTGTGTATAGTAACTATGACCATCATTCAGATAGCTCCAGCTGGCCCCGTACAGAGTAGTGGAAGCTGCATTCTCTTTACCTCCTCTCTCTCTCTATACGCTCTCTCTATAGACCCTCTACCCTCTATCTACTCTTTCAGTCAATATTGTTTGTGTAGTATGACAATAAGTGAGATAGCTCCAGCTTGCCCTGTACAGAGTAGTGGAAGCTGGATTCTCTTTACCTCCTCTCTCTCTCTATACGCTCTCTCTATATAGACCCTCTACCCTCTATCTACTCTCTCAGTCAACATTATTGTTTGTGTAGTATGACCATCATTAAGATACCTCCAGCTGGCCCCGTACGGAGTAGTGGAAGCTGCATTCTCCTCTCTCTCCATATACGCTCTCTCTAGAGACCCTCTACCCTCTATTTACACTCTCAGTCAATATTATTGTTTGTGTATAGTAACTATGACCATCATTCAGATAGCTCCAGCTGGCCCCGTACAGAGTAGTGGAAGCTGCATTCTCTTTACCTCCTCTCTCTCTCTATACGCTCTCTCTATAGACCCTCTACCCTCTATCTACTCTCTCAGTCAATATTGTTTGTGTAGTATGACAATAAGTGAGATAGCTCCAGCTTGCCCTGTACAGAGTAGTGGAAGCTGGATTCTCTTTACCTCCTCTCTCTCTCTATACGCTCTCTCTATATAGACCCTCTACCCTCTATCTACTCTCTCAGTCAACATTATTGTTTGTGTAGTATGACCATCATTAAGATACCTCCAGCTGGCCCCGTACGGAGTAGTGGAAGCTGCATTCTCCTCTCTCTCCATATACGCTCTCTCTAGAGACCCTCTACCCTCTATTTACTCTCTCAGTCAATATTATTGTTTGTGTATAGTAACTATGACTATCATTCAGATAGCTCCAACTGGCCCCGTACGGAGTAGTGGAAGCTGCATTCTCTTTACCCCTCTCTCTCTATATACGCTCTCTCTAGAGACCCTCTACCCTCTATTTACTCTCTCAGTCAATATTATTGTTTGTGTAGTATGACCATCATTCAGATAGCTCCAGCTGGCCCCGTACGGAGTAGTGGAAGCTGCATTCTCTTTACCCCTCTCTCTCTATATACGCTCTCTCTCTAGAGACCCTCTACCCTCTATTTACACTCTTAGTCAATATTATTGTTTGTGTAGTATGACCATCATTCAGATAGCTCCAGCTAGCCCCGTACGGAGTAGTGGAAGCTGGATTCTCTTTACCCCTCTCTATTATACGCTCTCTCTATAGAGACTCTCTTCCCTCTATCTTCTCTTTCAGTCAATATTATTGTTTGTGTAGTATGACCATCATTGAGATAGCTCCAGCTGGCCCTGTATAGGAGTAGTGGAAGCTGCATTCTCTTTACCCCTCTCTCTCTCTCTATACGCTCTCTCTAGAGACCCTCTACCCTCTATTTACACTCTCAGTCAATATTATTGTTTGTGTATAACTAGCATCATTCAGATCTAGCTCCAGCTGGCCCCGTAAGGAGTAGTGCAAGCTGCATTACCCCTCTCTCTCTCTCTATACGCTCTCTCTATAGACCCTCTTCCCTCTATCTACTCTCTCAGTCAATATTATTGTTTGTGTATAGTAAATATGACCATCATTCAGATAGCTCCAGCTGCCCCCGTCCGGAGTAGTGCAAGCTGCATTCTCTTTACCTCCTCTCTCTCCATATACGATCTCTCTAGAGACCCTCTACCCTCTATCTACTCTCTCAGTCAATATTGTTTGTGTAGTATGACAATAAGTGAGATAGCTCCAGCTTGCCCTGTACAGAGTAGTGGAAGCTGCATTCTCTTTACCTCCTCTCTCTCTCTATACGCTCTCTCTATATAGCCCCTCTATACCATCTATCTACCCTCTCAGTCAATATTATTGTTTGTGTAGTATGACCATCATTGAGATAGCTTCAGCTGGCCCCGTACGGAGTAGTGGAAGCTGCATTCTCTTTACCCCTCTCTCTCTATATACGCTCTCTCTAGAGACCCTCTACCCTCTATTTACTCTCTCAGTCAATATTATTGTTTGTGTATAGTAACTATGACCATCATTCAGATAGCTCCAACTGGCCCCGTACGGAGTAGTGGAAGCTGCATTCTCTTTACCCCTCTCTCTCTCTATATACGCTCTCTCTAGAGACCCTCTACCCTCTATTTACTCTCTCAGTCAATATTATTGTTTGTGTAGTATGACCATCATTCAGATAGCTCCAGCTGGCCCCGTACGGAGTAGTGGAAGCTGCATTCTCTTTACCCCTCTCTCTCTATATACGCTCTCTCTAGAGACCCTCTACCATCTATTTACTCTCTCAGTCAATATTATTGTTTGTGTAGTATGACCATCATTCAGATAGCTCCAGCTGGCCCCGTACGGAGTAGTGGAAGCTGCATTCTCTTTACCCCTCTCTCTCTATATACGCTCTCTCTAGAGACCCTCTACCCTCTATTTACTCTCTCAGTCAATATTATTGTTTGTGTATAGTAACTATGACCATCATTCAGAGAGCTCCAGCTGGCCCCGTACGGAGTAGTGGAAGCTGCATTCTCTTTACCCCTCTCTCTCTATATACGCTCTCTCTAGAGACCCTCTACCCTCTATTTACTCTCTCAGTCAATATTATTGTTTGTGTATAGTAACTATGACCATCATTCAGAGAGCTCCAGCTGGCCCCGTACGGAGTAGTGGAAGCTGCATTCTCTTTACCCCTCTCTCTCTATATACGCTCTCTCTAGAGACCCTCTACCCTCTATTTACTCTCTCAGTCAATATTATTGTCTGTGTAGTATGACCATCATTGAGATAGCTTCAGCTGGCCCCGTAAGGAGTAGTGGAAGCTGGATTCTCTTTACCCCTCTCTCTATATATACGCTCTCTCTAGAGACCCTCTACCCTCTATTTACACTCTCAGACAACATTATTGTTTGTGTATAGTAACTATGACCATCATTCAGATAGCTCCAGCTGGCCCCGTACAGAGTAGTGGAAGCTGCATTCTCTTTACCTCCTCTCTCTCTCTCTATACGCTCTCTCTATAGACCCTCTACCCTCTATCTACTCTCTCAGTCAATATTGTTTGTGTAGTATGACAATAAGTGAGATAGCTCCAGCTTGCCCTGTACAGAGTAGTGGAAGCTGGATTCTCTTTACCTCCTCTCTCTCTCTATACGCTCTCTCTATATAGACCCTCTACCCTCTATCTACTCTCTCAGTCAACATTATTGTTTGTGTAGTATGACCATCATTAAGATACCTCCAGCTGGCCCCGTACAGAGTAGTGGAAGCTGCATTCTCCTCTCTCTCCATATACGCTCTCTCTAGAGACCCTCTACCCTCTATTTACTCTCTCAGTCAATATTATTGTCTGTGTAGTATGACCATCATTGAGATAGCTTCAGCTGGCCCCGTAAGGAGTAGTGGAAGCTGGATTCTCTTTACCCATCTCTCTCTATATACGCTCTCTCTAGAGACCCTCTTCCCTCTATTTACTCTCTCAGTCAATATTATTGTTTGTGTAGTATGACCATCATTCAGATAGCTCCAGCTGGCCCCGTACGGAGTAGTGGAAGCTGCATTCTCTTTACCCCTCTCTCTCTATATACGCTCTCTCTCTAGAGACCCTCTACCCTCTATTTACTCTCTCAGTCAATATTATTGTTTGTGTAGTATGACCATCATTCAGATAGCTCCAGCTGGCCCCGTACGGAGTAGTGGAAGCTGCATTCTCTTTACCCCTCTCTCTCTATATACGCTCTCTCTAGAGACCCTCTACCTTCTATTTACTCTCTCAGTCAATATTATTGTTTGTGTATATACTATGACCATCATTCAGAGAGCTCCAGCTGGCCCCGTACGGAGTAGTGGAAGCTGCATTCTCCTTACCCCTCTCTCTATATATACGCTCTCTCTAGAGACCCTCTACCCTCTATTTACACTCTCAGTCAATATTATTGTTTGTGTATAGTAACTATGACCATCATTCAGATAGCTCCAGCTGGCCCCGTACAGAGTAGTGGAAGCTGCATTCTCTTTACCTCCTCTCTCTCTCTATACGCTCTCTCTATAGACCCTCTACCCTCTATCTACTCTCTCAGTCAATATTGTTTGTGTAGTATGACAATAAGTGAGATAGCTCCAGCTTGCCCTGTACAGAGTAGTGGAAGCTGGATTCTCTTTACCTCCTCTCTCTCTCTATACGCTCTCTCTATATAGACCCTCTACCCTCTATCTACTCTCTCAGTCAACATTATTGTTTGTGTAGTATGACCATCATTAAGATACCTCCAGCTGGCCCCGTACGGAGTAGTGGAAGCTGCATTCTCCTCTCTCTCCATATACGCTCTCTCTAGAGACCCTCTACCCTCTATTCACTCTCTCAGTCAATATTATTGTTTGTGTATAGTAACTATGACTATCATTCAGATAGCTCCAACTGGCCCCGTACGGAGTAGTGGAAGCTGCATTCTCTTTACCCCTCTCTCTCTATATACGCTCTCTCTAGAGACCCTCTACCCTCTATTTACTCTCTCAGTCAATATTATTGTTTGTGTAGTATGACCATCATTCAGATAGCTCCAGCTGGCCCCGTACGGAGTAGTGGAAGCTGCATTCTCTTTACCCCTCTCTCTCTATATACGCTCTCTCTCTAGAGACCCTCTACCCTCTATTTACACTCTTAGTCAATATTATTGTTTGTGTAGTATGACCATCATTCAGATAGCTCCAGCTAGCCCCGTACGGAGTAGTGGAAGCTGGATTCTCTTTACCCCTCTCTATTATACGCTCTCTCTATAGAGACTCTCTTCCCTCTATCTTCTCTTTCAGTCAATATTATTGTTTGTGTAGTATGACCATCATTGAGATAGCTCCAGCTGGCCCTGTATAGGAGTAGTGGAAGCTGCATTCTCTTTACCCCTCTCTCTCTCTCTATACGCTCTCTCTAGAGACCCTCTACCCTCTATTTACACTCTCAGTCAATATTATTGTTTGTGTATAACTAGCATCATTCAGATCTAGCTCCAGCTGGCCCCGTAAGGAGTAGTGCAAGCTGCATTCTCTTTACCCCTCTCTCTCTCTCTATACGCTCTCTCTATAGACCCTCTTCCCTCTATCTACTCTCTCAGTCAATATTATTGTTTGTGTATAGTAAATATGACCATCATTCAGATAGCTCCAGCTGCCCCCGTCCGGAGTAGTGCAAGCTGCATTCTCTTTACCTCCTCTCTCTCCATATACGATCTCTCTAGAGACCCTCTACCCTCTATCTACTCTCTCAGTCAATATTGTTTGTGTAGTATGACAATAAGTGAGATAGCTCCAGCTTGCCCTGTACAGAGTAGTGGAAGCTGCATTCTCTTTACCTCCTCTCTCTCTCTATACGCTCTCTCTATATAGCCCCTCTATACCATCTATCTACCCTCTCAGTCAATATTATTGTTTGTGTAGTATGACCATCATTGAGATAGCTTCAGCTGGCCCCGTACGGAGTAGTGGAAGCTGCATTCTCTTTACCCCTCTCTCTCTATATACGCTCTCTCTAGAGACCCTCTACCCTCTATTTACTCTCTCAGTCAATATTATTGTTTGTGTATAGTAACTATGACCATCATTCAGATAGCTCCAACTGGCCCCGTACGGAGTAGTGGAAGCTGCATTCTCTTTACCCCTCTCTCTCTCTATATACGCTCTCTCTAGAGACCCTCTACCCTCTATTTACTCTCTCAGTCAATATTATTGTTTGTGTAGTATGACCATCATTCAGATAGCTCCAGCTGGCCCCGTACGGAGTAGTGGAAGCTGCATTCTCTTTACCCCTCTCTCTCTATATACGCTCTCTCTAGAGACCCTCTACCATCTATTTACTCTCTCAGTCAATATTATTGTTTGTGTAGTATGACCATCATTCAGATAGCTCCAGCTGGCCCCGTACGGAGTAGTGGAAGCTGCATTCTCTTTACCCCTCTCTCTCTATATACGCTCTCTCTAGAGACCCTCTACCCTCTATTTACTCTCTCAGTCAATATTATTGTTTGTGTATAGTAACTATGACCATCATTCAGAGAGCTCCAGCTGGCCCCGTACGGAGTAGTGGAAGCTGCATTCTCTTTACCCCTCTCTCTCTATATACGCTCTCTCTAGAGACCCTCTACCCTCTATTTACTCTCTCAGTCAATATTATTGTTTGTGTATAGTAACTATGACCATCATTCAGAGAGCTCCATTTTTGGCCCCGTACGGAGTAGTGGAAGCTGCATTCTCTTTACCCCTCTCTCTCTATATACGCTCTCTCTAGAGACCCTCTACCCTCTATTTACTCTCTCAGTCAATATTATTGTCTGTGTAGTATGACCATCATTGAGATAGCTTCAGCTGGCCCCGTAAGGAGACGTGGAAGCTGGATTCTCTTTACCCCTCTCTCTATATATACGCTCTCTCTAGAGACCCTCTACCCTCTATTTACACTCTCAGACAACATTATTGTTTGTGTATAGTAACTATGACCATCATTCAGATAGCTCCAGCTGGCCCCGTACAGAGTAGTGGAAGCTGCATTCTCTTTACCTCCTCTCTCTCTCTCTATACGCTCTCTCTATAGACCCTCTACCCTCTATCTACTCTCTCAGTCAATATTGTTTGTGTAGTATGACAATAAGTGAGATAGCTCCAGCTTGCCCTGTACAGAGTAGTGGAAGCTGGATTCTCTTTACCTCCTCTCTCTCTCTATACGCTCTCTCTATATAGACCCTCTACCCTCTATCTACTCTCTCAGTCAACATTATTGTTTGTGTAGTATGACCATCATTAAGATACCTCCAGCTGGCCCCGTACGGAGTAGTGGAAGCTGCATTCTCCTCTCTCTCCATATACGATCTCTCTAGAGACCCTCTACCCTCTATTTACTCTCTCAGTCAATATTATTGTCTGTGTAGTATGACCATCATTGAGATAGCTTCAGCTGGCCCCGTAAGGAGTAGTGGAAGCTGGATTCTCTTTACCCATCTCTCTCTATATACGCTCTCTCTAGAGACCCTCTACCCTCTATTTACTCTCTCAGTCAATATTATTGTTTGTGTAGTATGACCATCATTCAGATAGCTCCAGCTGGCCCCGTACGGAGTAGTGGAAGCTGCATTCTCTTTACCCCTCTCTCTCTATATACGCTCTCTCTCTAGAGACCCTCTACCCTCTATTTACTCTCTCAGTCAATATTATTGTTTGTGTAGTATGACCATCATTCAGATAGCTCCAGCTGGCCCCGTACGGAGTAGTGGAAGCTGCATTCTCTTTACCCCTCTCTCTCTATATACGCTCTCTCTAGAGACCCTCTACCTTCTATTTACTCTCTCAGTCAATATTATTGTTTGTGTATATACTATGACCATCATTCAGAGAGCTCCAGCTGGCCCCGTACGGAGTAGTGGAAGCTGCATTCTCCTTACCCCTCTCTCTATATATACGCTCTCTCTAGAGACCCTCTACCCTCTATTTACACTCTCAGTCAATATTATTGTTTGTGTATAGTAACTATGACCATCATTCAGATAGCTCCAGCTGGCCCCGTACAGAGTAGTGGAAGCTGCATTCTCTTTACCTCCTCTCTCTCTCTATACGCTCTCTCTATAGACCCTCTACCCTCTATCTACTCTTTCAGTCAATATTGTTTGTGTAGTATGACAATAAGTGAGATAGCTCCAGCTTGCCCTGTACAGAGTAGTGGAAGCTGGATTCTCTTTACCTCCTCTCTCTCTCTATACGCTCTCTCTATATAGACCCTCTACCCTCTATCTACTCTCTCAGTCAACATTATTGTTTGTGTAGTATGACCATCATTAAGATACCTCCAGCTGGCCCCGTACGGAGTAGTGGAAGCTGCATTCTCCTCTCTCTCCATATACGCTCTCTCTAGAGACCCTCTACCCTCTATTTACACTCTCAGTCAATATTATTGTTTGTGTATAGTAACTATGACCATCATTCAGATAGCTCCAGCTGGCCCCGTACAGAGTAGTGGAAGCTGCATTCTCTTTACCTCCTCTCTCTCTCTATACGCTCTCTCTATAGACCCTCTACCCTCTATCTACTCTCTCAGTCAATATTGTTTGTGTAGTATGACAATAAGTGAGATAGCTCCAGCTTGCCCTGTACAGAGTAGTGGAAGCTGGATTCTCTTTACCTCCTCTCTCTCTCTATACGCTCTCTCTATATAGACCCTCTACCCTCTATCTACTCTCTCAGTCAACATTATTGTTTGTGTAGTATGACCATCATTAAGATACCTCCAGCTGGCCCCGTACGGAGTAGTGGAAGCTGCATTCTCCTCTCTCTCCATATACGCTCTCTCTAGAGACCCTCTACCCTCTATTTACTCTCTCAGTCAATATTATTGTTTGTGTATAGTAACTATGACTATCATTCAGATAGCTCCAACTGGCCCCGTACGGAGTAGTGGAAGCTGCATTCTCTTTACCCCTCTCTCTCTATATACGCTCTCTCTAGAGACCCTCTACCCTCTATTTACTCTCTCAGTCAATATTATTGTTTGTGTAGTATGACCATCATTCAGATAGCTCCAGCTGGCCCCGTACGGAGTAGTGGAAGCTGCATTCTCTTTACCCCTCTCTCTCTATATACGCTCTCTCTCTAGAGACCCTCTACCCTCTATTTACACTCTTAGTCAATATTATTGTTTGTGTAGTATGACCATCATTCAGATAGCTCCAGCTAGCCCCGTACGGAGTAGTGGAAGCTGGATTCTCTTTACCCCTCTCTATTATACGCTCTCTCTATAGAGACTCTCTTCCCTCTATCTTCTCTTTCAGTCAATATTATTGTTTGTGTAGTATGACCATCATTGAGATAGCTCCAGCTGGCCCTGTATAGGAGTAGTGGAAGCTGCATTCTCTTTACCCCTCTCTCTCTCTCTATACGCTCTCTCTAGAGACCCTCTACCCTCTATTTACACTCTCAGTCAATATTATTGTTTGTGTATAACTAGCATCATTCAGATCTAGCTCCAGCTGGCCCCGTAAGGAGTAGTGCAAGCTGCATTCTCTTTACCCCTCTCTCTCTCTCTATACGCTCTCTCTATAGACCCTCTTCCCTCTATCTACTCTCTCAGTCAATATTATTGTTTGTGTATAGTAAATATGACCATCATTCAGATAGCTCCAGCTGCCCCCGTCCGGAGTAGTGCAAGCTGCATTCTCTTTACCTCCTCTCTCTCCATATACGATCTCTCTAGAGACCCTCTACCCTCTATCTACTCTCTCAGTCAATATTGTTTGTGTAGTATGACAATAAGTGAGATAGCTCCAGCTTGCCCTGTACAGAGTAGTGGAAGCTGCATTCTCTTTACCTCCTCTCTCTCTCTATACGCTCTCTCTATATAGCCCCTCTATACCATCTATCTACCCTCTCAGTCAATATTATTGTTTGTGTAGTATGACCATCATTGAGATAGCTTCAGCTGGCCCCGTACGGAGTAGTGGAAGCTGCATTCTCTTTACCCCTCTCTCTCTATATACGCTCTCTCTAGAGACCCTCTACCCTCTATTTACTCTCTCAGTCAATATTATTGTTTGTGTATAGTAACTATGACCATCATTCAGATAGCTCCAACTGGCCCCGTACGGAGTAGTGGAAGCTGCATTCTCTTTACCCCTCTCTCTCTCTATATACGCTCTCTCTAGAGACCCTCTACCCTCTATTTACTCTCTCAGTCAATATTATTGTTTGTGTAGTATGACCATCATTCAGATAGCTCCAGCTGGCCCCGTACGGAGTAGTGGAAGCTGCATTCTCTTTACCCCTCTCTCTCTATATACGCTCTCTCTAGAGACCCTCTACCCTCTATTTACACTCTCAGACAACATTATTGTTTGTGTATAGTAACTATGACCATCATTCAGATAGCTCCAGCTGGCCCCGTACAGAGTAGTGGAAGCTGCATTCTCTTTACCTCCTCTCTCTCTCTCTATACGCTCTCTCTATAGACCCTCTACCCTCTATCTACTCTCTCAGTCAATATTGTTTGTGTAGTATGACAATAAGTGAGATAGCTCCAGCTTGCCCTGTACAGAGTAGTGGAAGCTGGATTCTCTTTACCTCCTCTCTCTCTCTATACGCTCTCTCTATATAGACCCTCTACCCTCTATCTACTCTCTCAGTCAACATTATTGTTTGTGTAGTATGACCATCATTAAGATACCTCCAGCTGGCCCCGTACGGAGTAGTGGAAGCTGCATTCTCCTCTCTCTCCATATACGCTCTCTCTAGAGACCCTCTACCCTCTATTTACTCTCTCAGTCAATATTATTGTCTGTGTAGTATGACCATCATTGAGATAGCTTCAGCTGGCCCCGTAAGGAGTAGTGGAAGCTGGATTCTCTTTACCCATCTCTCTCTATATACGCTCTCTCTAGAGACCCTCTACCCTCTATTTACTCTCTCAGTCAATATTATTGTTTGTGTAGTATGACCATCATTCAGATAGCTCCAGCTGGCCCCGTACGGAGTAGTGGAAGCTGCATTCTCTTTACCCCTCTCTCTCTATATACGCTCTCTCTCTAGAGACCCTCTACCCTCTATTTACTCTCTCAGTCAATATTATTGTTTGTGTAGTATGACCATCATTCAGATAGCTCCAGCTGGCCCCGTACGGAGTAGTGGAAGCTGCATTCTCTTTACCCCTCTCTCTCTATATACGCTCTCTCTAGAGACCCTCTACCTTCTATTTACTCTCTCAGTCAATATTATTGTTTGTGTATATACTATGACCATCATTCAGAGAGCTCCAGCTGGCCCCGTACGGAGTAGTGGAAGCTGCATTCTCCTTACCCCTCTCTCTATATATACGCTCTCTCTAGAGACCCTCTACCCTCTATTTACACTCTCAGTCAATATTATTGTTTGTGTATAGTAACTATGACCATCATTCAGATAGCTCCAGCTGGCCCCGTACAGAGTAGTGGAAGCTGCATTCTCTTTACCTCCTCTCTCTCTCTATACGCTCTCTCTATAGACCCTCTACCCTCTATCTACTCTTTCAGTCAATATTGTTTGTGTAGTATGACAATAAGTGAGATAGCTCCAGCTTGCCCTGTACAGAGTAGTGGAAGCTGGATTCTCTTTACCTCCTCTCTCTCTCTATACGCTCTCTCTATATAGACCCTCTACCCTCTATCTACTCTCTCAGTCAACATTATTGTTTGTGTAGTATGACCATCATTAAGATACCTCCAGCTGGCCCCGTACGGAGTAGTGGAAGCTGCATTCTCCTCTCTCTCCATATACGCTCTCTCTAGAGACCCTCTACCCTCTATTTACACTCTCAGTCAATATTATTGTTTGTGTATAGTAACTATGACCATCATTCAGATAGCTCCAGCTGGCCCCGTACAGAGTAGTGGAAGCTGCATTCTCTTTACCTCCTCTCTCTCTCTATACGCTCTCTCTATAGACCCTCTACCCTCTATCTACTCTCTCAGTCAATATTGTTTGTGTAGTATGACAATAAGTGAGATAGCTCCAGCTTGCCCTGTACAGAGTAGTGGAAGCTGGATTCTCTTTACCTCCTCTCTCTCTCTATACGCTCTCTCTATATAGACCCTCTACCCTCTATCTACTCTCTCAGTCAACATTATTGTTTGTGTAGTATGACCATCATTAAGATACCTCCAGCTGGCCCCGTACGGAGTAGTGGAAGCTGCATTCTCCTCTCTCTCCATATACGCTCTCTCTAGAGACCCTCTACCCTCTATTTACTCTCTCAGTCAATATTATTGTTTGTGTATAGTAACTATGACTATCATTCAGATAGCTCCAACTGGCCCCGTACGGAGTAGTGGAAGCTGCATTCTCTTTACCCCTCTCTCTCTATATACGCTCTCTCTAGAGACCCTCTACCCTCTATTTACTCTCTCAGTCAATATTATTGTTTGTGTAGTATGACCATCATTCAGATAGCTCCAGCTGGCCCCGTACGGAGTAGTGGAAGCTGCATTCTCTTTACCCCTCTCTCTCTATATACGCTCTCTCTCTAGAGACCCTCTACCCTCTATTTACACTCTTAGTCAATATTATTGTTTGTGTAGTATGACCATCATTCAGATAGCTCCAGCTAGCCCCGTACGGAGTAGTGGAAGCTGGATTCTCTTTACCCCTCTCTATTATACGCTCTCTCTATAGAGACTCTCTTCCCTCTATCTTCTCTTTCAGTCAATATTATTGTTTGTGTAGTATGACCATCATTGAGATAGCTCCAGCTGGCCCTGTATAGGAGTAGTGGAAGCTGCATTCTCTTTACCCCTCTCTCTCTCTCTATACGCTCTCTCTAGAGACCCTCTACCCTCTATTTACACTCTCAGTCAATATTATTGTTTGTGTATAACTAGCATCATTCAGATCTAGCTCCAGCTGGCCCCGTAAGGAGTAGTGCAAGCTGCATTACCCCTCTCTCTCTCTCTATACGCTCTCTCTATAGACCCTCTTCCCTCTATCTACTCTCTCAGTCAATATTATTGTTTGTGTATAGTAAATATGACCATCATTCAGATAGCTCCAGCTGCCCCCGTCCGGAGTAGTGCAAGCTGCATTCTCTTTACCTCCTCTCTCTCCATATACGATCTCTCTAGAGACCCTCTACCCTCTATCTACTCTCTCAGTCAATATTGTTTGTGTAGTATGACAATAAGTGAGATAGCTCCAGCTTGCCCTGTACAGAGTAGTGGAAGCTGCATTCTCTTTACCTCCTCTCTCTCTCTATACGCTCTCTCTATATAGCCCCTCTATACCATCTATCTACCCTCTCAGTCAATATTATTGTTTGTGTAGTATGACCATCATTGAGATAGCTTCAGCTGGCCCCGTACGGAGTAGTGGAAGCTGCATTCTCTTTACCCCTCTCTCTCTATATACGCTCTCTCTAGAGACCCTCTACCCTCTATTTACTCTCTCAGTCAATATTATTGTTTGTGTATAGTAACTATGACCATCATTCAGATAGCTCCAACTGGCCCCGTACGGAGTAGTGGAAGCTGCATTCTCTTTACCCCTCTCTCTCTCTATATACGCTCTCTCTAGAGACCCTCTACCCTCTATTTACTCTCTCAGTCAATATTATTGTTTGTGTAGTATGACCATCATTCAGATAGCTCCAGCTGGCCCCGTACGGAGTAGTGGAAGCTGCATTCTCTTTACCCCTCTCTCTCTATATACGCTCTCTCTAGAGACCCTCTACCATCTATTTACTCTCTCAGTCAATATTATTGTTTGTGTAGTATGACCATCATTCAGATAGCTCCAGCTGGCCCCGTACGGAGTAGTGGAAGCTGCATTCTCTTTACCCCTCTCTCTCTATATACGCTCTCTCTAGAGACCCTCTACCCTCTATTTACTCTCTCAGTCAATATTATTGTTTGTGTATAGTAACTATGACCATCATTCAGAGAGCTCCAGCTGGCCCCGTACGGAGTAGTGGAAGCTGCATTCTCTTTACCCCTCTCTCTCTATATACGCTCTCTCTAGAGACCCTCTACCCTCTATTTACTCTCTCAGTCAATATTATTGTTTGTGTATAGTAACTATGACCATCATTCAGAGAGCTCCAGCTGGCCCCGTACGGAGTAGTGGAAGCTGCATTCTCTTTACCCCTCTCTCTCTATATACGCTCTCTCTAGAGACCCTCTACCCTCTATTTACTCTCTCAGTCAATATTATTGTCTGTGTAGTATGACCATCATTGAGATAGCTTCAGCTGGCCCCGTAAGGAGTAGTGGAAGCTGGATTCTCTTTACCCCTCTCTCTATATATACGCTCTCTCTAGAGACCCTCTACCCTCTATTTACACTCTCAGACAACATTATTGTTTGTGTATAGTAACTATGACCATCATTCAGATAGCTCCAGCTGGCCCCGTACAGAGTAGTGGAAGCTGCATTCTCTTTACCTCCTCTCTCTCTCTCTATACGCTCTCTCTATAGACCCTCTACCCTCTATCTACTCTCTCAGTCAATATTGTTTGTGTAGTATGACAATAAGTGAGATAGCTCCAGCTTGCCCTGTACAGAGTAGTGGAAGCTGGATTCTCTTTACCTCCTCTCTCTCTCTATACGCTCTCTCTATATAGACCCTCTACCCTCTATCTACTCTCTCAGTCAACATTATTGTTTGTGTAGTATGACCATCATTAAGATACCTCCAGCTGGCCCCGTACAGAGTAGTGGAAGCTGCATTCTCCTCTCTCTCCATATACGCTCTCTCTAGAGACCCTCTACCCTCTATTTACTCTCTCAGTCAATATTATTGTCTGTGTAGTATGACCATCATTGAGATAGCTTCAGCTGGCCCCGTAAGGAGTAGTGGAAGCTGGATTCTCTTTACCCATCTCTCTCTATATACGCTCTCTCTAGAGACCCTCTTCCCTCTATTTACTCTCTCAGTCAATATTATTGTTTGTGTAGTATGACCATCATTCAGATAGCTCCAGCTGGCCCCGTACGGAGTAGTGGAAGCTGCATTCTCTTTACCCCTCTCTCTCTATATACGCTCTCTCTCTAGAGACCCTCTACCCTCTATTTACTCTCTCAGTCAATATTATTGTTTGTGTAGTATGACCATCATTCAGATAGCTCCAGCTGGCCCCGTACGGAGTAGTGGAAGCTGCATTCTCTTTACCCCTCTCTCTCTATATACGCTCTCTCTAGAGACCCTCTACCTTCTATTTACTCTCTCAGTCAATATTATTGTTTGTGTATATACTATGACCATCATTCAGAGAGCTCCAGCTGGCCCCGTACGGAGTAGTGGAAGCTGCATTCTCCTTACCCCTCTCTCTATATATACGCTCTCTCTAGAGACCCTCTACCCTCTATTTACACTCTCAGTCAATATTATTGTTTGTGTATAGTAACTATGACCATCATTCAGATAGCTCCAGCTGGCCCCGTACAGAGTAGTGGAAGCTGCATTCTCTTTACCTCCTCTCTCTCTCTATACGCTCTCTCTATAGACCCTCTACCCTCTATCTACTCTCTCAGTCAATATTGTTTGTGTAGTATGACAATAAGTGAGATAGCTCCAGCTTGCCCTGTACAGAGTAGTGGAAGCTGGATTCTCTTTACCTCCTCTCTCTCTCTATACGCTCTCTCTATATAGACCCTCTACCCTCTATCTACTCTCTCAGTCAACATTATTGTTTGTGTAGTATGACCATCATTAAGATACCTCCAGCTGGCCCCGTACGGAGTAGTGGAAGCTGCATTCTCCTCTCTCTCCATATACGCTCTCTCTAGAGACCCTCTACCCTCTATTCACTCTCTCAGTCAATATTATTGTTTGTGTATAGTAACTATGACTATCATTCAGATAGCTCCAACTGGCCCCGTACGGAGTAGTGGAAGCTGCATTCTCTTTACCCCTCTCTCTCTATATACGCTCTCTCTAGAGACCCTCTACCCTCTATTTACTCTCTCAGTCAATATTATTGTTTGTGTAGTATGACCATCATTCAGATAGCTCCAGCTGGCCCCGTACGGAGTAGTGGAAGCTGCATTCTCTTTACCCCTCTCTCTCTATATACGCTCTCTCTCTAGAGACCCTCTACCCTCTATTTACACTCTTAGTCAATATTATTGTTTGTGTAGTATGACCATCATTCAGATAGCTCCAGCTAGCCCCGTACGGAGTAGTGGAAGCTGGATTCTCTTTACCCCTCTCTATTATACGCTCTCTCTATAGAGACTCTCTTCCCTCTATCTTCTCTTTCAGTCAATATTATTGTTTGTGTAGTATGACCATCATTGAGATAGCTCCAGCTGGCCCTGTATAGGAGTAGTGGAAGCTGCATTCTCTTTACCCCTCTCTCTCTCTCTATACGCTCTCTCTAGAGACCCTCTACCCTCTATTTACACTCTCAGTCAATATTATTGTTTGTGTATAACTAGCATCATTCAGATCTAGCTCCAGCTGGCCCCGTAAGGAGTAGTGCAAGCTGCATTCTCTTTACTCCTCTCTCTCTCTCTATACGCTCTCTCTATAGACCCTCTTCCCTCTATCTACTCTCTCAGTCAATATTATTGTTTGTGTATAGTAAATATGACCATCATTCAGATAGCTCCAGCTGCCCCCGTCCGGAGTAGTGCAAGCTGCATTCTCTTTACCTCCTCTCTCTCCATATACGATCTCTCTAGAGACCCTCTACCCTCTATCTACTCTCTCAGTCAATATTGTTTGTGTAGTATGACAATAAGTGAGATAGCTCCAGCTTGCCCTGTACAGAGTAGTGGAAGCTGCATTCTCTTTACCTCCTCTCTCTCTCTATACGCTCTCTCTATATAGCCCCTCTATACCATCTATCTACCCTCTCAGTCAATATTATTGTTTGTGTAGTATGACCATCATTGAGATAGCTTCAGCTGGCCCCGTACGGAGTAGTGGAAGCTGCATTCTCTTTACCCCTCTCTCTCTATATACGCTCTCTCTAGAGACCCTCTACCCTCTATTTACTCTCTCAGTCAATATTATTGTTTGTGTATAGTAACTATGACCATCATTCAGATAGCTCCAACTGGCCCCGTACGGAGTAGTGGAAGCTGCATTCTCTTTACCCCTCTCTCTCTCTATATACGCTCTCTCTAGAGACCCTCTACCCTCTATTTACTCTCTCAGTCAATATTATTGTTTGTGTAGTATGACCATCATTCAGATAGCTCCAGCTGGCCCCGTACGGAGTAGTGGAAGCTGCATTCTCTTTACCCCTCTCTCTCTATATACGCTCTCTCTAGAGACCCTCTACCATCTATTTACTCTCTCAGTCAATATTATTGTTTGTGTAGTATGACCATCATTCAGATAGCTCCAGCTGGCCCCGTACGGAGTAGTGGAAGCTGCATTCTCTTTACCCCTCTCTCTCTATATACGCTCTCTCTAGAGACCCTCTACCCTCTATTTACTCTCTCAGTCAATATTATTGTTTGTGTATAGTAACTATGACCATCATTCAGAGAGCTCCAGCTGGCCCCGTACGGAGTAGTGGAAGCTGCATTCTCTTTACCCCTCTCTCTCTATATACGCTCTCTCTAGAGACCCTCTACCCTCTATTTACTCTCTCAGTCAATATTATTGTTTGTGTATAGTAACTATGACCATCATTCAGAGAGCTCCATTTTTGGCCCCGTACGGAGTAGTGGAAGCTGCATTCTCTTTACCCCTCTCTCTCTATATACGCTCTCTCTAGAGACCCTCTACCCTCTATTTACTCTCTCAGTCAATATTATTGTCTGTGTAGTATGACCATCATTGAGATAGCTTCAGCTGGCCCCGTAAGGAGACGTGGAAGCTGGATTCTCTTTACCCCTCTCTCTATATATACGCTCTCTCTAGAGACCCTCTACCCTCTATTTACACTCTCAGACAACATTATTGTTTGTGTATAGTAACTATGACCATCATTCAGATAGCTCCAGCTGGCCCCGTACAGAGTAGTGGAAGCTGCATTCTCTTTACCTCCTCTCTCTCTCTCTATACGCTCTCTCTATAGACCCTCTACCCTCTATCTACTCTCTCAGTCAATATTGTTTGTGTAGTATGACAATAAGTGAGATAGCTCCAGCTTGCCCTGTACAGAGTAGTGGAAGCTGGATTCTCTTTACCTCCTCTCTCTCTCTATACGCTCTCTCTATATAGACCCTCTACCCTCTATCTACTCTCTCAGTCAACATTATTGTTTGTGTAGTATGACCATCATTAAGATACCTCCAGCTGGCCCCGTACGGAGTAGTGGAAGCTGCATTCTCCTCTCTCTCCATATACGCTCTCTCTAGAGACCCTCTACCCTCTATTTACTCTCTCAGTCAATATTATTGTCTGTGTAGTATGACCATCATTGAGATAGCTTCAGCTGGCCCCGTAAGGAGTAGTGGAAGCTGGATTCTCTTTACCCATCTCTCTCTATATACGCTCTCTCTAGAGACCCTCTACCCTCTATTTACTCTCTCAGTCAATATTATTGTTTGTGTAGTATGACCATCATTCAGATAGCTCCAGCTGGCCCCGTACGGAGTAGTGGAAGCTGCATTCTCTTTACCCCTCTCTCTCTATATACGCTCTCTCTCTAGAGACCCTCTACCCTCTATTTACTCTCTCAGTCAATATTATTGTTTGTGTAGTATGACCATCATTCAGATAGCTCCAGCTGGCCCCGTACGGAGTAGTGGAAGCTGCATTCTCTTTACCCCTCTCTCTCTATATACGCTCTCTCTAGAGACCCTCTACCTTCTATTTACTCTCTCAGTCAATATTATTGTTTGTGTATATACTATGACCATCATTCAGAGAGCTCCAGCTGGCCCCGTACGGAGTAGTGGAAGCTGCATTCTCCTTACCCCTCTCTCTATATATACGCTCTCTCTAGAGACCCTCTACCCTCTATTTACACTCTCAGTCAATATTATTGTTTGTGTATAGTAACTATGACCATCATTCAGATAGCTCCAGCTGGCCCCGTACAGAGTAGTGGAAGCTGCATTCTCTTTACCTCCTCTCTCTCTCTATACGCTCTCTCTATAGACCCTCTACCCTCTATCTACTCTTTCAGTCAATATTGTTTGTGTAGTATGACAATAAGTGAGATAGCTCCAGCTTGCCCTGTACAGAGTAGTGGAAGCTGGATTCTCTTTACCTCCTCTCTCTCTCTATACGCTCTCTCTATATAGACCCTCTACCCTCTATCTACTCTCTCAGTCAACATTATTGTTTGTGTAGTATGACCATCATTAAGATACCTCCAGCTGGCCCCGTACGGAGTAGTGGAAGCTGCATTCTCCTCTCTCTCCATATACGCTCTCTCTAGAGACCCTCTACCCTCTATTTACACTCTCAGTCAATATTATTGTTTGTGTATAGTAACTATGACCATCATTCAGATAGCTCCAGCTGGCCCCGTACAGAGTAGTGGAAGCTGCATTCTCTTTACCTCCTCTCTCTCTCTATACGCTCTCTCTATAGACCCTCTACCCTCTATCTACTCTCTCAGTCAATATTGTTTGTGTAGTATGACAATAAGTGAGATAGCTCCAGCTTGCCCTGTACAGAGTAGTGGAAGCTGGATTCTCTTTACCTCCTCTCTCTCTCTATACGCTCTCTCTATATAGACCCTCTACCCTCTATCTACTCTCTCAGTCAACATTATTGTTTGTGTAGTATGACCATCATTAAGATACCTCCAGCTGGCCCCGTACGGAGTAGTGGAAGCTGCATTCTCCTCTCTCTCCATATACGCTCTCTCTAGAGACCCTCTACCCTCTATTTACTCTCTCAGTCAATATTATTGTTTGTGTATAGTAACTATGACTATCATTCAGATAGCTCCAACTGGCCCCGTACGGAGTAGTGGAAGCTGCATTCTCTTTACCCCTCTCTCTCTATATACGCTCTCTCTAGAGACCCTCTACCCTCTATTTACTCTCTCAGTCAATATTATTGTTTGTGTAGTATGACCATCATTGAGATAGCTCCAGCTGGCCCTGTATAGGAGTAGTGGAAGCTGGATTCTCTTTACCCCTCTCTCTCTATATACGCTCTCTCTATAGACCCTCTACCCTCTATCTACTCTCTCAGTCAATATTATTGTCTGTGTAGTATGACAATAAGTGAGATAGCTCCAGCTGGCCCGTACGGAGTAGTGGAAGCTGCATTCTCTTTACCTCATCTCTCTCTCTCTATACGCTCTCTCTATAATACCCTATACCCTCTATACTCTCAGTCAATATTATTTTTTGTGTAGTATGACCATCATTCAGATAGCTCCAGCTGGCCCCGTACGGAGTAGTGGAAGCTGGATTCTCTTTACCCCTCTCTCTTTCTATATACGCTCTCTCTAGAGACCCTCTACCCTCTATTTACACTCTCAATATTATTGTTTGTGTAGTATGACCATCATTCAGATAGCTCCAGCTAGCCCCGTACGGAGTAGTGGAAGCTGGATTCTCTTTACCCCTCTCTATTATACGCTCTCTCTATAGAGACTCTCTTCCCTCTATCTTCTCTTTCAGTCAATATTATTGTTTGTGTAGTATGACCATCATTGAGATAGCTCCAGCTGGCCCTGTATAGGAGTAGTGGAAGCTGCATTCTCTTTACCCCTCTCTCTCTCTCTATACGCTCTCTCTAGAGACCCTCTACCCTCTATTTACACTCTCAGTCAATATTATTGTTTGTGTATAACTAGCATCATTCAGATCTAGCTCCAGCTGGCCCCGTAAGGAGTAGTGCAAGCTGCATTCTCTTTACCCCTCTCTCTCTCTCTATACGCTCTCTCTATAGACCCTCTTCCCTCTATCTACTCTCTCAGTCAATATTATTGTTTGTGTATAGTAAATATGACCATCATTCAGATAGCTCCAGCTGCCCCCGTCCGGAGTAGTGCAAGCTGCATTCTCTTTACCTCCTCTCTCTCCATTATACGATCTCTCTAGAGACCCTCTACCCTCTATCTACTCTCTCAGTCAATATTGTTTGTGTAGTATGACAATAAGTGAGATAGCTCCAGCTTGCCCTGTACAGAGTAGTGGAAGCTGCATTCTCTTTACCTCCTCTCTCTCTCTATACGCTCTCTCTATATAGCCCCTCTATACCATCTATCTACCCTCTCAGTCAATATTATTGTTTGTGTAGTATGACCATCATTGAGATAGCTTCAGCTGGCCCCGTACGGAGTAGTGGAAGCTGCATTCTCTTTACCCCTCTCTCTCTATATACGCTCTCTCTAGAGACCCTCTACCCTCTATTTACTCTCTCAGTCAATATTATTGTTTGTGTATAGTACTATGACCATCATTCAGATAGCTCCAACTGGCCCCGTACGGAGTAGTGGAAGCTGCATTCTCTTTACCCATCTCTCTCTCTATACGATCTCTCTAGAGACCCTCTACCCTCTATCTACTCTCTCAGTCAATATTGTTTGTGTAGTATGACAATAAGTGAGATATAGCTCCAGCTTGCCCTGTACAGAGTAGTGGAAGCTGCATTCTCTTTACCTCCTCTCTCTCTCTATACGCTCTCTCTAGCCCCTCTATACCATCTATCTACCCTCTCAGTCAATATTATTGTTTGTGTAGTATGACCATCATTGAGATAGCTTCAGCTGGCCCCGTACGGAGTAGTGGAAGCTGCATTCTCTTTACCCCTCTCTCTCTATATACGCTCTCTCTAGAGACCCTCTACCCTCTATTTACTCTCTCAGTCAATATTATTGTTTGTGTATAGTAACTATGACCATCATTCAGATAGCTCCAACTGGCCCCGTACGGAGTAGTGGAAGCTGCATTCTCTTTACCCATCTCTCTCTCTATATACGCTCTCTCTAGAGACCCTCTACCCTCTATTTACTCTCTCAGTCAATATTATTGTTTGTGTAGTATGACCATCATTCAGATAGCTCCAGCTGGCCCCGTACGGAGTAGTGGAAGCTGCATTCTCTTTACCCCTCTCTCTCTATATACGCTCTCTCTAGAGACCCTCTACCATCTATTTACTCTCTCAGTCAATATTATTGTTTGTGTAGTATGACCATCATTCAGATAGCTCCAGCTGGCCCCGTACGGAGTAGTGGAAGCTGCATTCTCTTTACCCCTCTCTCTCTATATACGCTCTCTCTAGAGACCCTCTACCCTCTATTTACTCTCTCAGTCAATATTATTGTTTGTGTATAGTAACTATGACCATCATTCAGAGAGCTCCAGCTGGCCCCGTACGGAGTAGTGGAAGCTGCATTCTCTTTACCCCTCTCTCTCTATATACGCTCTCTCTAGAGACCCTCTACCCTCTATTTACTCTCTCAGTCAATATTATTGTTTGTGTATAGTAACTATGACCATCATTCAGAGAGCTCCATTTTTGGCCCCGTACGGAGTAGTGGAAGCTGCATTCTCTTTACCCCTCTCTCTCTATATACGCTCTCTCTAGAGACCCTCTACCCTCTATTTACTCTCTCAGTCAATATTATTGTCTGTGTAGTATGACCATCATTGAGATAGCTTCAGCTGGCCCCGTAAGGAGACGTGGAAGCTGGATTCTCTTTACCCCTCTCTCTATATATACGCTCTCTCTAGAGACCCTCTACCCTCTATTTACACTCTCAGACAACATTATTGTTTGTGTATAGTAACTATGACCATCATTCAGATAGCTCCAGCTGGCCCCGTACAGAGTAGTGGAAGCTGCATTCTCTTTACCTCCTCTCTCTCTCTCTATACGCTCTCTCTATAGACCCTCTACCCTCTATCTACTCTCTCAGTCAATATTGTTTGTGTAGTATGACAATAAGTGAGATAGCTCCAGCTTGCCCTGTACAGAGTAGTGGAAGCTGGATTCTCTTTACCTCCTCTCTCTCTCTATACGCTCTCTCTATATAGACCCTCTACCCTCTATCTACTCTCTCAGTCAACATTATTGTTTGTGTAGTATGACCATCATTAAGATACCTCCAGCTGGCCCCGTACGGAGTAGTGGAAGCTGCATTCTCCTCTCTCTCCATATACGCTCTCTCTAGAGACCCTCTACCCTCTATTTACTCTCTCAGTCAATATTATTGTCTGTGTAGTATGACCATCATTGAGATAGCTTCAGCTGGCCCCGTAAGGAGTAGTGGAAGCTGGATTCTCTTTACCCATCTCTCTCTATATACGCTCTCTCTAGAGACCCTCTACCCTCTATTTACTCTCTCAGTCAATATTATTGTTTGTGTAGTATGACCATCATTCAGATAGCTCCAGCTGGCCCCGTACGGAGTAGTGGAAGCTGCATTCTCTTTACCCCTCTCTCTCTATATACGCTCTCTCTCTAGAGACCCTCTACCCTCTATTTACTCTCTCAGTCAATATTATTGTTTGTGTAGTATGACCATCATTCAGATAGCTCCAGCTGGCCCCGTACGGAGTAGTGGAAGCTGCATTCTCTTTACCCCTCTCTCTCTATATACGCTCTCTCTAGAGACCCTCTACCTTCTATTTACTCTCTCAGTCAATATTATTGTTTGTGTATATACTATGACCATCATTCAGAGAGCTCCAGCTGGCCCCGTACGGAGTAGTGGAAGCTGCATTCTCCTTACCCCTCTCTCTATATATACGCTCTCTCTAGAGACCCTCTACCCTCTATTTACACTCTCAGTCAATATTATTGTTTGTGTATAGTAACTATGACCATCATTCAGATAGCTCCAGCTGGCCCCGTACAGAGTAGTGGAAGCTGCATTCTCTTTACCTCCTCTCTCTCTCTATACGCTCTCTCTATAGACCCTCTACCCTCTATCTACTCTTTCAGTCAATATTGTTTGTGTAGTATGACAATAAGTGAGATAGCTCCAGCTTGCCCTGTACAGAGTAGTGGAAGCTGGATTCTCTTTACCTCCTCTCTCTCTCTATACGCTCTCTCTATATAGACCCTCTACCCTCTATCTACTCTCTCAGTCAACATTATTGTTTGTGTAGTATGACCATCATTAAGATACCTCCAGCTGGCCCCGTACGGAGTAGTGGAAGCTGCATTCTCCTCTCTCTCCATATACGCTCTCTCTAGAGACCCTCTACCCTCTATTTACACTCTCAGTCAATATTATTGTTTGTGTATAGTAACTATGACCATCATTCAGATAGCTCCAGCTGGCCCCGTACAGAGTAGTGGAAGCTGCATTCTCTTTACCTCCTCTCTCTCTCTATACGCTCTCTCTATAGACCCTCTACCCTCTATCTACTCTCTCAGTCAATATTGTTTGTGTAGTATGACAATAAGTGAGATAGCTCCAGCTTGCCCTGTACAGAGTAGTGGAAGCTGGATTCTCTTTACCTCCTCTCTCTCTCTATACGCTCTCTCTATATAGACCCTCTACCCTCTATCTACTCTCTCAGTCAACATTATTGTTTGTGTAGTATGACCATCATTAAGATACCTCCAGCTGGCCCCGTACGGAGTAGTGGAAGCTGCATTCTCCTCTCTCTCCATATACGCTCTCTCTAGAGACCCTCTACCCTCTATTTACTCTCTCAGTCAATATTATTGTTTGTGTATAGTAACTATGACTATCATTCAGATAGCTCCAACTGGCCCCGTACGGAGTAGTGGAAGCTGCATTCTCTTTACCCCTCTCTCTCTATATACGCTCTCTCTAGAGACCCTCTACCCTCTATTTACTCTCTCAGTCAATATTATTGTTTGTGTAGTATGACCATCATTCAGATAGCTCCAGCTGGCCCCGTACGGAGTAGTGGAAGCTGCATTCTCTTTACCCCTCTCTCTCTATATACGCTCTCTCTCTAGAGACCCTCTACCCTCTATTTACACTCTTAGTCAATATTATTGTTTGTGTAGTATGACCATCATTCAGATAGCTCCAGCTAGCCCCGTACGGAGTAGTGGAAGCTGGATTCTCTTTACCCCTCTCTATTATACGCTCTCTCTATAGAGACTCTCTTCCCTCTATCTTCTCTTTCAGTCAATATTATTGTTTGTGTAGTATGACCATCATTGAGATAGCTCCAGCTGGCCCTGTATAGGAGTAGTAGAAGCTGCATTCTCTTTACCCCTCTCTCTCTCTCTATATGCTCTCTCTAGAGACCCTCTACCCTCTATTTACACTCTCAGTCAATATTATTGTTTGTGTATAACTAGCATCATTCAGATCTAGCTCCAGCTGGCCCCGTAAGGAGTAGTGCAAGCTGCATTACCCCTCTCTCTCTCTCTATACGCTCTCTCTATAGACCCTCTTCCCTCTATCTACTCTCTCAGTCAATATTATTGTTTGTGTATAGTAAATATGACCATCATTCAGATAGCTCCAGCTGCCCCCGTCCGGAGTAGTGCAAGCTGCATTCTCTTTACCTCCTCTCTCTCCATATACGATCTCTCTAGAGACCCTCTACCCTCTATCTACTCTCTCAGTCAATATTGTTTGTGTAGTATGACAATAAGTGAGATAGCTCCAGCTTGCCCTGTACAGAGTAGTGGAAGCTGCATTCTCTTTACCTCCTCTCTCTCTCTATACGCTCTCTCTATATAGCCCCTCTATACCATCTATCTACCCTCTCAGTCAATATTATTGTTTGTGTAGTATGACCATCATTGAGATAGCTTCAGCTGGCCCCGTACGGAGTAGTGGAAGCTGCATTCTCTTTACCCCTCTCTCTCTATATACGCTCTCTCTAGAGACCCTCTACCCTCTATTTACTCTCTCAGTCAATATTATTGTTTGTGTATAGTAACTATGACCATCATTCAGATAGCTCCAACTGGCCCCGTACGGAGTAGTGGAAGCTGCATTCTCTTTACCCCTCTCTCTCTCTATATACGCTCTCTCTAGAGACCCTCTACCCTCTATTTACTCTCTCAGTCAATATTATTGTTTGTGTAGTATGACCATCATTCAGATAGCTCCAGCTGGCCCCGTACGGAGTAGTGGAAGCTGCATTCTCTTTACCCCTCTCTCTCTATATACGCTCTCTCTAGAGACCCTCTACCATCTATTTACTCTCTCAGTCAATATTATTGTTTGTGTAGTATGACCATCATTCAGATAGCTCCAGCTGGCCCCGTACGGAGTAGTGGAAGCTGCATTCTCTTTACCCCTCTCTCTCTATATACGCTCTCTCTAGAGACCCTCTACCCTCTATTTACTCTCTCAGTCAATATTATTGTTTGTGTATAGTAACTATGACCATCATTCAGAGAGCTCCAGCTGGCCCCGTACGGAGTAGTGGAAGCTGCATTCTCTTTACCCCTCTCTCTCTATATACGCTCTCTCTAGAGACCCTCTACCCTCTATTTACTCTCTCAGTCAATATTATTGTTTGTGTATAGTAACTATGACCATCATTCAGAGAGCTCCAGCTGGCCCCGTACGGAGTAGTGGAAGCTGCATTCTCTTTACCCCTCTCTCTCTATATACGCTCTCTCTAGAGACCCTCTACCCTCTATTTACTCTCTCAGTCAATATTATTGTCTGTGTAGTATGACCATCATTGAGATAGCTTCAGCTGGCCCCGTAAGGAGTAGTGGAAGCTGGATTCTCTTTACCCCTCTCTCTATATATACGCTCTCTCTAGAGACCCTCTACCCTCTATTTACACTCTCAGACAACATTATTGTTTGTGTATAGTAACTATGACCATCATTCAGATAGCTCCAGCTGGCCCCGTACAGAGTAGTGGAAGCTGCATTCTCTTTACCTCCTCTCTCTCTCTCTATACGCTCTCTCTATAGACCCTCTACCCTCTATCTACTCTCTCAGTCAATATTGTTTGTGTAGTATGACAATAAGTGAGATAGCTCCAGCTTGCCCTGTACAGAGTAGTGGAAGCTGGATTCTCTTTACCTCCTCTCTCTCTCTATACGCTCTCTCTATATAGACCCTCTACCCTCTATCTACTCTCTCAGGCAACATTATTGTTTGTGTAGTATGACCATCATTAAGATACCTCCAGCTGGCCCCGTACGGAGTAGTGGAAGCTGCATTCTCCTCTCTCTCCATATACGCTCTCTCTAGAGACCCTCTACCCTCTATTTACTCTCTCAGTCAATATTATTGTCTGTGTAGTATGACCATCATTGAGATAGCTTCAGCTGGCCCCGTAAGGAGTAGTGGAAGCTGGATTCTCTTTACCCATCTCTCTCTATATACGCTCTCTCTAGAGACCCTCTTCCCTCTATTTACTCTCTCAGTCAATATTATTGTTTGTGTAGTATGACCATCATTCAGATAGCTCCAGCTGGCCCCGTACGGAGTAGTGGAAGCTGCATTCTCTTTACCCCTCTCTCTCTATATACGCTCTCTCTCTAGAGACCCTCTACCCTCTATTTACTCTCTCAGTCAATATTATTGTTTGTGTAGTATGACCATCATTCAGATAGCTCCAGCTGGCCCCGTACGGAGTAGTGGAAGCTGCATTCTCTTTACCCCTCTCTCTCTATATACGCTCTCTCTAGAGACCCTCTACCTTCTATTTACTCTCTCAGTCAATATTATTGTTTGTGTATATACTATGACCATCATTCAGAGAGCTCCAGCTGGCCCCGTACGGAGTAGTGGAAGCTGCATTCTCCTTACCCCTCTCTCTATATATACGCTCTCTCTAGAGACCCTCTACCCTCTATTTACACTCTCAGTCAATATTATTGTTTGTGTATAGTAACTATGACCATCATTCAGATAGCTCCAGCTGGCCCCGTACAGAGTAGTGGAAGCTGCATTCTCTTTACCTCCTCTCTCTCTCTATACGCTCTCTCTATAGACCCTCTACCCTCTATCTACTCTCTCAGTCAATATTGTTTGTGTAGTATGACAATAAGTGAGATAGCTCCAGCTTGCCCTGTACAGAGTAGTGGAAGCTGGATTCTCTTTACCTCCTCTCTCTCTCTATACGCTCTCTCTATATAGACCCTCTACCCTCTATCTACTCTCTCAGTCAACATTATTGTTTGTGTAGTATGACCATCATTAAGATACCTCCAGCTGGCCCCGTACGGAGTAGTGGAAGCTGCATTCTCCTCTCTCTCCATATACGCTCTCTCTAGAGACCCTCTACCCTCTATTCACTCTCTCAGTCAATATTATTGTTTGTGTATAGTAACTATGACTATCATTCAGATAGCTCCAACTGGCCCCGTACGGAGTAGTGGAAGCTGCATTCTCTTTACCCCTCTCTCTCTATATACGCTCTCTCTAGAGACCCTCTACCCTCTATTTACTCTCTCAGTCAATATTATTGTTTGTGTAGTATGACCATCATTCAGATAGCTCCAGCTGGCCCCGTACGGAGTAGTGGAAGCTGCATTCTCTTTACCCCTCTCTCTCTATATACGCTCTCTCTCTAGAGACCCTCTACCCTCTATTTACACTCTTAGTCAATATTATTGTTTGTGTAGTATGACCATCATTCAGATAGCTCCAGCTAGCCCCGTACGGAGTAGTGGAAGCTGGATTCTCTTTACCCCTCTCTATTATACGCTCTCTCTATAGAGACTCTCTTCCCTCTATCTTCTCTTTCAGTCAATATTATTGTTTGTGTAGTATGACCATCATTGAGATAGCTCCAGCTGGCCCTGTATAGGAGTAGTGGAAGCTGCATTCTCTTTACCCCTCTCTCTCTCTCTATACGCTCTCTCTAGAGACCCTCTACCCTCTATTTACACTCTCAGTCAATATTATTGTTTGTGTATAACTAGCATCATTCAGATCTAGCTCCAGCTGGCCCCGTAAGGAGTAGTGCAAGCTGCATTCTCTTTACCCCTCTCTCTCTCTCTATACGCTCTCTCTATAGACCCTCTTCCCTCTATCTACTCTCTCAGTCAATATTATTGTTTGTGTATAGTAAATATGACCATCATTCAGATAGCTCCAGCTGCCCCCGTCCGGAGTAGTGCAAGCTGCATTCTCTTTACCTCCTCTCTCTCCATATACGATCTCTCTAGAGACCCTCTACCCTCTATCTACTCTCTCAGTCAATATTGTTTGTGTAGTATGACAATAAGTGAGATAGCTCCAGCTTGCCCTGTACAGAGTAGTGGAAGCTGCATTCTCTTTACCTCCTCTCTCTCTCTATACGCTCTCTCTATATAGCCCCTCTATACCATCTATCTACCCTCTCAGTCAATATTATTGTTTGTGTAGTATGACCATCATTGAGATAGCTTCAGCTGGCCCCGTACGGAGTAGTGGAAGCTGCATTCTCTTTACCCCTCTCTCTCTATATACGCTCTCTCTAGAGACCCTCTACCCTCTATTTACTCTCTCAGTCAATATTATTGTTTGTGTATAGTAACTATGACCATCATTCAGATAGCTCCAACTGGCCCCGTACGGAGTAGTGGAAGCTGCATTCTCTTTACCCCTCTCTCTCTCTATATACGCTCTCTCTAGAGACCCTCTACCCTCTATTTACTCTCTCAGTCAATATTATTGTTTGTGTAGTATGACCATCATTCAGATAGCTCCAGCTGGCCCCGTACGGAGTAGTGGAAGCTGCATTCTCTTTACCCCTCTCTCTCTATATACGCTCTCTCTAGAGACCCTCTACCATCTATTTACTCTCTCAGTCAATATTATTGTTTGTGTAGTATGACCATCATTCAGATAGCTCCAGCTGGCCCCGTACGGAGTAGTGGAAGCTGCATTCTCTTTACCCCTCTCTCTCTATATACGCTCTCTCTAGAGACCCTCTACCCTCTATTTACTCTCTCAGTCAATATTATTGTTTGTGTATAGTAACTATGACCATCATTCAGAGAGCTCCAGCTGGCCCCGTACGGAGTAGTGGAAGCTGCATTCTCTTTACCCCTCTCTCTCTATATACGCTCTCTCTAGAGACCCTCTACCCTCTATTTACTCTCTCAGTCAATATTATTGTTTGTGTATAGTAACTATGACCATCATTCAGAGAGCTCCATTTTTGGCCCCGTACGGAGTAGTGGAAGCTGCATTCTCTTTACCCCTCTCTCTCTATATACGCTCTCTCTAGAGACCCTCTACCCTCTATTTACTCTCTCAGTCAATATTATTGTCTGTGTAGTATGACCATCATTGAGATAGCTTCAGCTGGCCCCGTAAGGAGACGTGGAAGCTGGATTCTCTTTACCCCTCTCTCTATATATACGCTCTCTCTAGAGACCCTCTACCCTCTATTTACACTCTCAGACAACATTATTGTTTGTGTATAGTAACTATGACCATCATTCAGATAGCTCCAGCTGGCCCCGTACAGAGTAGTGGAAGCTGCATTCTCTTTACCTCCTCTCTCTCTCTCTATACGCTCTCTCTATAGACCCTCTACCCTCTATCTACTCTCTCAGTCAATATTGTTTGTGTAGTATGACAATAAGTGAGATAGCTCCAGCTTGCCCTGTACAGAGTAGTGGAAGCTGGATTCTCTTTACCTCCTCTCTCTCTCTATACGCTCTCTCTATATAGACCCTCTACCCTCTATCTACTCTCTCAGTCAACATTATTGTTTGTGTAGTATGACCATCATTAAGATACCTCCAGCTGGCCCCGTACGGAGTAGTGGAAGCTGCATTCTCCTCTCTCTCCATATACGCTCTCTCTAGAGACCCTCTACCCTCTATTTACTCTCTCAGTCAATATTATTGTCTGTGTAGTATGACCATCATTGAGATAGCTTCAGCTGGCCCCGTAAGGAGTAGTGGAAGCTGGATTCTCTTTACCCATCTCTCTCTATATACGCTCTCTCTAGAGACCCTCTACCCTCTATTTACTCTCTCAGTCAATATTATTGTTTGTGTAGTATGACCATCATTCAGATAGCTCCAGCTGGCCCCGTACGGAGTAGTGGAAGCTGCATTCTCTTTACCCCTCTCTCTCTATATACGCTCTCTCTCTAGAGACCCTCTACCCTCTATTTACTCTCTCAGTCAATATTATTGTTTGTGTAGTATGACCATCATTCAGATAGCTCCAGCTGGCCCCGTACGGAGTAGTGGAAGCTGCATTCTCTTTACCCCTCTCTCTCTATATACGCTCTCTCTAGAGACCCTCTACCTTCTATTTACTCTCTCAGTCAATATTATTGTTTGTGTATATACTATGACCATCATTCAGAGAGCTCCAGCTGGCCCCGTACGGAGTAGTGGAAGCTGCATTCTCCTTACCCCTCTCTCTATATATACGCTCTCTCTAGAGACCCTCTACCCTCTATTTACACTCTCAGTCAATATTATTGTTTGTGTATAGTAACTATGACCATCATTCAGATAGCTCCAGCTGGCCCCGTACAGAGTAGTGGAAGCTGCATTCTCTTTACCTCCTCTCTCTCTCTATACGCTCTCTCTATAGACCCTCTACCCTCTATCTACTCTCTCAGTCAATATTGTTTGTGTAGTATGACAATAAGTGAGATAGCTCCAGCTTGCCCTGTACAGAGTAGTGGAAGCTGGATTCTCTTTACCTCCTCTCTCTCTCTATACGCTCTCTCTATATAGACCCTCTACCCTCTATCTACTCTCTCAGTCAACATTATTGTTTGTGTAGTATGACCATCATTAAGATACCTCCAGCTGGCCCCGTACGGAGTAGTGGAAGCTGCATTCTCCTCTCTCTCCATATACGCTCTCTCTAGAGACCCTCTACCCTCTATTTACACTCTCAGTCAATATTATTGTTTGTGTATAGTAACTATGACCATCATTCAGATAGCTCCAGCTGGCCCCGTACAGAGTAGTGGAAGCTGCATTCTCTTTACCTCCTCTCTCTCTCTATACGCTCTCTCTATAGACCCTCTACCCTCTATCTACTCTCTCAGTCAATATTGTTTGTGTAGTATGACAATAAGTGAGATAGCTCCAGCTTGCCCTGTACAGAGTAGTGGAAGCTGGATTCTCTTTACCTCCTCTCTCTCTCTATACGCTCTCTCTATATAGACCCTCTACCCTCTATCTACTCTCTCAGTCAACATTATTGTTTGTGTAGTATGACCATCATTAAGATACCTCCAGCTGGCCCCGTACGGAGTAGTGGAAGCTGCATTCTCCTCTCTCTCCATATACGCTCTCTCTAGAGACCCTCTACCCTCTATTTACTCTCTCAGTCAATATTATTGTTTGTGTATAGTAACTATGACTATCATTCAGATAGCTCCAACTGGCCCCGTACGGAGTAGTGGAAGCTGCATTCTCTTTACCCCTCTCTCTCTATATACGCTCTCTCTAGAGACCCTCTACCCTCTATTTACTCTCTCAGTCAATATTATTGTTTGTGTAGTATGACCATCATTCAGATAGCTCCAGCTGGCCCCGTACGGAGTAGTGGAAGCTGCATTCTCTTTACCCCTCTCTCTCTATATACGCTCTCTCTCTAGAGACCCTCTACCCTCTATTTACACTCTTAGTCAATATTATTGTTTGTGTAGTATGACCATCATTCAGATAGCTCCAGCTAGCCCCGTACGGAGTAGTGGAAGCTGGATTCTCTTTACCCCTCTCTATTATACGCTCTCTCTATAGAGACTCTCTTCCCTCTATCTTCTCTTTCAGTCAATATTATTGTTTGTGTAGTATGACCATCATTGAGATAGCTCCAGCTGGCCCTGTATAGGAGTAGTGGAAGCTGCATTCTCTTTACCCCTCTCTCTCTCTCTATACGCTCTCTCTAGAGACCCTCTACCCTCTATTTACACTCTCAGTCAATATTATTGTTTGTGTATAACTAGCATCATTCAGATCTAGCTCCAGCTGGCCCCGTAAGGAGTAGTGCAAGCTGCATTCTCTTTACCCCTCTCTCTCTCTCTATACGCTCTCTCTATAGACCCTCTTCCCTCTATCTACTCTCTCAGTCAATATTATTGTTTGTGTATAGTAAATATGACCATCATTCAGATAGCTCCAGCTGCCCCCGTCCGGAGTAGTGCAAGCTGCATTCTCTTTACCTCCTCTCTCTCCATATACGATCTCTCTAGAGACCCTCTACCCTCTATCTACTCTCTCAGTCAATATTGTTTGTGTAGTATGACAATAAGTGAGATAGCTCCAGCTTGCCCTGTACAGAGTAGTGGAAGCTGCATTCTCTTTACCTCCTCTCTCTCTCTATACGCTCTCTCTATATAGCCCCTCTATACCATCTATCTACCCTCTCAGTCAATATTATTGTTTGTGTAGTATGACCATCATTGAGATAGCTTCAGCTGGCCCCGTACGGAGTAGTGGAAGCTGCATTCTCTTTACCCCTCTCTCTCTATATACGCTCTCTCTAGAGACCCTCTACCCTCTATTTACTCTCTCAGTCAATATTATTGTTTGTGTATAGTAACTATGACCATCATTCAGATAGCTCCAACTGGCCCCGTACGGAGTAGTGGAAGCTGCATTCTCTTTACCCCTCTCTCTCTCTATATACGCTCTCTCTAGAGACCCTCTACCCTCTATTTACTCTCTCAGTCAATATTATTGTTTGTGTAGTATGACCATCATTCAGATAGCTCCAGCTGGCCCCGTACGGAGTAGTGGAAGCTGCATTCTCTTTACCCCTCTCTCTCTATATACGCTCTCTCTAGAGACCCTCTACCATCTATTTACTCTCTCAGTCAATATTATTGTTTGTGTAGTATGACCATCATTCAGATAGCTCCAGCTGGCCCCGTACGGAGTAGTGGAAGCTGCATTCTCTTTACCCCTCTCTCTCTATATACGCTCTCTCTAGAGACCCTCTACCCTCTATTTACTCTCTCAGTCAATATTATTGTTTGTGTATAGTAACTATGACCATCATTCAGAGAGCTCCAGCTGGCCCCGTACGGAGTAGTGGAAGCTGCATTCTCTTTACCCCTCTCTCTCTATATACGCTCTCTCTAGAGACCCTCTACCCTCTATTTACTCTCTCAGTCAATATTATTGTTTGTGTATAGTAACTATGACCATCATTCAGAGAGCTCCAGCTGGCCCCGTACGGAGTAGTGGAAGCTGCATTCTCTTTACCCCTCTCTCTATATATACGCTCTCTCTAGAGACCCTCTACCCTCTATTTACTCTCTCAGTCAATATTATTGTCTGTGTAGTATGACCATCATTGAGATAGCTTCAGCTGGCCCCGTAAGGAGTAGTGGAAGCTGGATTCTCTTTACCCCTCTCTCTATATATACGCTCTCTCTAGAGACCCTCTACCCTCTATTTACACTCTCAGACAACATTATTGTTTGTGTATAGTAACTATGACCATCATTCAGATAGCTCCAGCTGGCCCCGTACAGAGTAGTGGAAGCTGCATTCTCTTTACCTCCTCTCTCTCTCTCTATACGCTCTCTCTATAGACCCTCTACCCTCTATCTACTCTCTCAGTCAATATTGTTTGTGTAGTATGACAATAAGTGAGATAGCTCCAGCTTGCCCTGTACAGAGTAGTGGAAGCTGGATTCTCTTTACCTCCTCTCTCTCTCTATACGCTCTCTCTATATAGACCCTCTACCCTCTATCTACTCTCTCAGTCAACATTATTGTTTGTGTAGTATGACCATCATTAAGATACCTCCAGCTGGCCCCGTACGGAGTAGTGGAAGCTGCATTCTCCTCTCTCTCCATATACGCTCTCTCTAGAGACCCTCTACCCTCTATTTACACTCTTAGTCAATATTATTGTTTGTGTAGTATGACCATCATTCAGATAGCTCCAGCTAGCCCCGTACGGAGTAGTGGAAGCTGGATTCTCTTTACCCCTCTCTATTATACGCTCTCTCTATAGAGACTCTCTTCCCTCTATCTTCTCTTTCAGTCAATATTATTGTTTGTGTAGTATGACCATCATTGAGATAGCTCCAGCTGGCCCTGTATAGGAGTAGTGGAAGCTGCATTCTCTTTACCCCTCTCTCTCTCTCTATACGCTCTCTCTAGAGACCCTCTACCCTCTATTTACACTCTCAGTCAATATTATTGTTTGTGTATAACTAGCATCATTCAGATCTAGCTCCAGCTGGCCCCGTAAGGAGTAGTGCAAGCTGCATTCTCTTTACCCCTCTCTCTCTCTCTATACGCTCTCTCTATAGACCCTCTTCCCTCTATCTACTCTCTCAGTCAATATTATTGTTTGTGTATAGTAAATATGACCATCATTCAGATAGCTCCAGCTGCCCCCGTCCGGAGTAGTGCAAGCTGCATTCTCTTTACCTCCTCTCTCTCCATATACGATCTCTCTAGAGACCCTCTACCCTCTATCTACTCTCTCAGTCAATATTGTTTGTGTAGTATGACAATAAGTGAGATAGCTCCAGCTTGCCCTGTACAGAGTAGTGGAAGCTGCATTCTCTTTACCTCCTCTCTCTCTCTATACGCTCTCTCTATATAGCCCCTCTATACCATCTATCTACCCTCTCAGTCAATATTATTGTTTGTGTAGTATGACCATCATTGAGATAGCTTCAGCTGGCCCCGTACGGAGTAGTGGAAGCTGCATTCTCTTTACCCCTCTCTCTCTATATACGCTCTCTCTAGAGACCCTCTACCCTCTATTTACTCTCTCAGTCAATATTATTGTTTGTGTATAGTAACTATGACCATCATTCAGATAGCTCCAACTGGCCCCGTACGGAGTAGTGGAAGCTGCATTCTCTTTACCCCTCTCTCTCTCTATATACGCTCTCTCTAGAGACCCTCTACCCTCTATTTACTCTCTCAGTCAATATTATTGTTTGTGTAGTATGACCATCATTCAGATAGCTCCAGCTGGCCCCGTACGGAGTAGTGGAAGCTGCATTCTCTTTACCCCTCTCTCTCTATATACGCTCTCTCTAGAGACCCTCTACCATCTATTTACTCTCTCAGTCAATATTATTGTTTGTGTAGTATGACCATCATTCAGATAGCTCCAGCTGGCCCCGTACGGAGTAGTGGAAGCTGCATTCTCTTTACCCCTCTCTCTCTATATACGCTCTCTCTAGAGACCCTCTACCCTCTATTTACTCTCTCAGTCAATATTATTGTTTGTGTATAGTAACTATGACCATCATTCAGAGAGCTCCAGCTGGCCCCGTACGGAGTAGTGGAAGCTGCATTCTCTTTACCCCTCTCTCTCTATATACGCTCTCTCTAGAGACCCTCTACCCTCTATTTACTCTCTCAGTCAATATTATTGTTTGTGTATAGTAACTATGACCATCATTCAGAGAGCTCCAGCTGGCCCCGTACGGAGTAGTGGAAGCTGCATTCTCTTTACCCCTCTCTCTATATATACGCTCTCTCTAGAGACCCTCTACCCTCTATTTACTCTCTCAGTCAATATTATTGTCTGTGTAGTATGACCATCATTGAGATAGCTTCAGCTGGCCCCGTAAGGAGTAGTGGAAGCTGGATTCTCTTTACCCCTCTCTCTATATATACGCTCTCTCTAGAGACCCTCTACCCTCTATTTACACTCTCAGACAACATTATTGTTTGTGTATAGTAACTATGACCATCATTCAGATAGCTCCAGCTGGCCCCGTACAGAGTAGTGGAAGCTGCATTCTCTTTACCTCCTCTCTCTCTCTCTATACGCTCTCTCTATAGACCCTCTACCCTCTATCTACTCTCTCAGTCAATATTGTTTGTGTAGTATGACAATAAGTGAGATAGCTCCAGCTTGCCCTGTACAGAGTAGTGGAAGCTGGATTCTCTTTACCTCCTCTCTCTCTCTATACGCTCTCTCTATATAGACCCTCTACCCTCTATCTACTCTCTCAGTCAACATTATTGTTTGTGTAGTATGACCATCATTAAGATACCTCCAGCTGGCCCCGTACGGAGTAGTGGAAGCTGCATTCTCCTCTCTCTCCATATACGCTCTCTCTAGAGACCCTCTACCCTCTATTTACTCTCTCAGTCAATATTATTGTCTGTGTAGTATGACCATCATTGAGATAGCTTCAGCTGGCCCCGTAAGGAGTAGTGGAAGCTGGATTCTCTTTACCCATCTCTCTCTATATACGCTCTCTCTAGAGACCCTCTACCCTCTATTTACTCTCTCAGTCAATATTATTGTTTGTGTAGTATGACCATCATTCAGATAGCTCCAGCTGGCCCCGTACGGAGTAGTGGAAGCTGCATTCTCTTTACCCCTCTCTCTCTATATACGCTCTCTCTCTAGAGACCCTCTACCCTCTATTTACTCTCTCAGTCAATATTATTGTTTGTGTAGTATGACCATCATTCAGATAGCTCCAGCTGGCCCCGTACGGAGTAGTGGAAGCTGCATTCTCTTTACCCCTCTCTCTCTATATACGCTCTCTCTAGAGACCCTCTACCTTCTATTTACTCTCTCAGTCAATATTATTGTTTGTGTATATACTATGACCATCATTCAGAGAGCTCCAGCTGGCCCCGTACGGAGTAGTGGAAGCTGCATTCTCCTTACCCCTCTCTCTATATATACGCTCTCTCTAGAGACCCTCTACACTCTATTTACACTCTCAGTCAATATTATTGTTTGTGTATAGTAACTATGACCATCATTCAGATAGCTCCAGCTGGCCCCGTACAGAGTAGTGGAAGCTGCATTCTCTTTACCTCCTCTCTCTCTCTATACGCTCTCTCTATAGACCCTCTACCCTCTATCTACTCTTTCAGTCAATATTGTTTGTGTAGTATGACAATAAGTGAGATAGCTCCAGCTTGCCCTGTACAGAGTAGTGGAAGCTGGATTCTCTTTACCTCCTCTCTCTCTCTATACGCTCTCTCTATATAGACCCTCTACCCTCTATCTACTCTCTCAGTCAACATTATTGTTTGTGTAGTATGACCATCATTAAGATACCTCCAGCTGGCCCCGTACGGAGTAGTGGAAGCTGCATTCTCCTCTCTCTCCATATACGCTCTCTCTAGAGACCCTCTACCCTCTATTTACACTCTCAGCCAATATTATTGTTTGTGTATAGTAACTATGACCATCATTCAGATAGCTCCAGCTGGCCCCGTACAGAGTAGTGGAAGCTGCATTCTCTTTACCTCCTCTCTCTCTCTATACGCTCTCTCTATAGACCCTCTACCCTCTATCTACTCTCTCAGTCAATATTGTTTGTGTAGTATGACAATAAGTGAGATAGCTCCAGCTTGCCCTGTACAGAGTAGTGGAAGCTGGATTCTCTTTACCTCCTCTCTCTCTCTATACGCTCTCTCTATATAGACCCTCTACCCTCTATCTACTCTCTCAGTCAACATTATTGTTTGTGTAGTATGACCATCATTAAGATACCTCCAGCTGGCCCCGTACGGAGTAGTGGAAGCTGCATTCTCCTCTCTCTCCATATACGCTCTCTCTAGAGACCCTCTACCCTCTATTCACTCTCTCAGTCAATATTATTGTTTGTGTATAGTAACTATGACTATCATTCAGATAGCTCCAACTGGCCCCGTACGGAGTAGTGGAAGCTGCATTCTCTTTACCCCTCTCTCTCTATATACGCTCTCTCTAGAGACCCTCTACCCTCTATTTACTCTCTCAGTCAATATTATTGTTTGTGTAGTATGACCATCATTCAGATAGCTCCAGCTGGCCCCGTACGGAGTAGTGGAAGCTGCATTCTCTTTACCCCTCTCTCTCTATATACGCTCTCTCTCTAGAGACCCTCTACCCTCTATTTACACTCTTAGTCAATATTATTGTTTGTGTAGTATGACCATCATTCAGATAGCTCCAGCTAGCCCCGTACGGAGTAGTGGAAGCTGGATTCTCTTTACCCCTCTCTATTATACGCTCTCTCTATAGAGACTCTCTTCCCTCTATCTTCTCTTTCAGTCAATATTATTGTTTGTGTAGTATGACCATCATTGAGATAGCTCCAGCTGGCCCTGTATAGGAGTAGTGGAAGCTGCATTCTCTTTACCCCTCTCTCTCTCTCTATACGCTCTCTCTAGAGACCCTCTACCCTCTATTTACACTCTCAGTCAATATTATTGTTTGTGTATAACTAGCATCATTCAGATCTAGCTCCAGCTGGCCCCGTAAGGAGTAGTGCAAGCTGCATTCTCTTTACCCCTCTCTCTCTCTCTATACGCTCTCTCTATAGACCCTCTTCCCTCTATCTACTCTCTCAGTCAATATTATTGTCTGTGTAGTATGACCATCATTGAGATAGCTTCAGCTGGCCCCGTAAGGAGTAGTGGAAGCTGGATTCTCTTTACCCATCTCTCTCTATATACGCTCTCTCTAGAGACCCTCTACCCTCTATTTACTCTCTCAGTCAATATTATTGTTTGTGTAGTATGACCATCATTCAGATAGCTCCAGCTGGCCCCGTACGGAGTAGTGGAAGCTGCATTCTCTTTACCCCTCTCTCTCTATATACGCTCTCTCTCTAGAGACCCTCTACCCTCTATTTACTCTCTCAGTCAATATTATTGTTTGTGTAGTATGACCATCATTCAGATAGCTCCAGCTGGCCCCGTACGGAGTAGTGGAAGCTGCATTCTCTTTACCCCTCTCTCTCTATATACGCTCTCTCTCTAGAGACCCTCTACCCTCTATTTACTCTCTCAGTCAATATTATTGTTTGTGTAGTATGACCATCATTCAGATAGCTCCAGCTGGCCCCGTACGGAGTAGTGGAAGCTGCATTCTCTTTACCCCTCTCTCTCTATATACGCTCTCTCTAGAGACCCTCTACCTTCTATTTACTCTCTCAGTCAATATTATTGTTTGTGTATATACTATGACCATCATTCAGAGAGCTCCAGCTGGCCCCGTACGGAGTAGTGGAAGCTGCATTCTCCTTACCCCTCTCTCTATATATACGCTCTCTCTAGAGACCCTCTACCCTCTATTTACACTCTCAGTCAATATTATTGTTTGTGTATAGTAACTATGACCATCATTCAGATAGCTCCAGCTGGCCCCGTACAGAGTAGTGGAAGCTGCATTCTCTTTACCTCCTCTCTCTCTCTATACGCTCTCTCTATAGACCCTCTACCCTCTATCTACTCTTTCAGTCAATATTGTTTGTGTAGTATGACAATAAGTGAGATAGCTCCAGCTTGCCCTGTACAGAGTAGTGGAAGCTGGATTCTCTTTACCTCCTCTCTCTCTCTATACGCTCTCTCTATATAGACCCTCTACCCTCTATCTACTCTCTCAGTCAACATTATTGTTTGTGTAGTATGACCATCATTAAGATACCTCCAGCTGGCCCCGTACGGAGTAGTGGAAGCTGCATTCTCCTCTCTCTCCATATACGCTCTCTCTAGAGACCCTCTACCCTCTATTTACACTCTCAGCCAATATTATTGTTTGTGTATAGTAACTATGACCATCATTCAGATAGCTCCAGCTGGCCCCGTACAGAGTAGTGGAAGCTGCATTCTCTTTACCTCCTCTCTCTCTCTATACGCTCTCTCTATAGACCCTCTACCCTCTATCTACTCTCTCAGTCAATATTGTTTGTGTAGTATGACAATAAGTGAGATAGCTCCAGCTTGCCCTGTACAGAGTAGTGGAAGCTGGATTCTCTTTACCTCCTCTCTCTCTCTATACGCTCTCTCTATATAGACCCTCTACCCTCTATCTACTCTCTCAGTCAACATTATTGTTTGTGTAGTATGACCATCATTAAGATACCTCCAGCTGGCCCCGTACGGAGTAGTGGAAGCTGCATTCTCCTCTCTCTCCATATACGCTCTCTCTAGAGACCCTCTACCCTCTATTCACTCTCTCAGTCAATATTATTGTTTGTGTATAGTAACTATGACTATCATTCAGATAGCTCCAACTGGCCCCGTACGGAGTAGTGGAAGCTGCATTCTCTTTACCCCTCTCTCTCTATATACGCTCTCTCTCTAGAGACCCTCTACCCTCTATTTACTCTCTCAGTCAATATTATTGTCTGTGTAGTATGACCATCATTGAGATAGCTTCAGCTGGCCCCGTAAGGAGTAGTGGAAGCTGGATTCTCTTTACCCCTCTCTCTCTATATACGCTCTCTCTAGAGACCCTCTACCCTCTATTTACACTCTCAGACAATATTATTGTTTGTGTATAGTAACTATGACCATCATTCAGATAGCTCCAGCTGGCCCCGTACGGAGTAGTGGAAGCTGCATTCTCTTTACCCCTCTCTCTCTATATACGCTCTCTCTAGAGACCCTCTACCATCTATTTACTCTCTCAGTCAATATTATTGTTTGTGTAGTATGACCATCATTGAGATAGCTCCAGCTGGCCCTGTATAGGAGTAGTGGAAGCTGCATTCTCTTTACCCCTCTCTCTCTCTCTATACGCTCTCTCTAGAGACCCTCTACCCTCTATTTACACTCTCAGTCAATATTATTGTTTGTGTATAACTAGCATCATTCAGATCTAGCTCCAGCTGGCCCCGTAAGGAGTAGTGCAAGCTGCATTCTCTTTACCCCTCTCTCTCTCTCTATACGCTCTCTCTATAGACCCTCTTCCCTCTATCTACTCTCTCAGTCAATATTATTGTCTGTGTAGTATGACCATCATTGAGATAGCTTCAGCTGGCCCCGTAAGGAGTAGTGGAAGCTGGATTCTCTTTACCCATCTCTCTCTATATACGCTCTCTTTAGAGACCCTCTACCCTCTATTTACTCTCTCAGTCAATATTATTGTTTGTGTAGTATGACCATCATTCAGATAGCTCCAGCTGGCCCCGTACGGAGTAGTGGAAGCTGCATTCTCTTTACCCCTCTCTCTCTATATACGCTCTCTCTCTAGAGACCCTCTACCCTCTATTTACTCTCTCAGTCAATATTATTGTTTGTGTAGTATGACCATCATTCAGATAGCTCCAGCTGGCCCCGTACGGAGTAGTGGAAGCTGCATTCTCTTTACCCCTCTCTCTCTATATACGCTCTCTCTAGAGACCCTCTACCTTCTATTTACTCTCTCAGTCAATATTATTGTTTGTGTATATACTATGACCATCATTCAGATAGCTCCAACTGGCCCCGTACGGAGTAGTGGAAGCTGCATTCTCTTTACCCCTCTCTCTCTCTATATACGCTCTCTCTAGAGACCCTCTACCCTCTATTTACTCTCTCAGTCAATATTATTGTTTGTGTAGTATGACCATCATTCAGATAGCTCCAGCTGGCCCCGTACGGAGTAGTGGAAGCTGCATTCTCTTTACCCCTCTCTCTCTATATACGCTCTCTCTAGAGACCCTCTACCATCTATTTACTCTCTCAGTCAATATTATTGTTTGTGTAGTATGACCATCATTCAGATAGCTCCAGCTGGCCCCGTACGGAGTAGTGGAAGCTGCATTCTCTTTACCCCTCTCTCTCTATATACGCTCTCTCTAGAGACCCTCTACCCTCTATTTACTCTCTCAGTCAATATTATTGTTTGTGTAGTATGACCATCATTCAGATAGCTCCAGCTAGCCCCGTACGGAGTAGTGGAAGCTGGATTCTCTTTACCCCTCTCTATTATACGCTCTCTCTATAGAGACTCTCTTCCCTCTATCTTCTCTTTCAGTCAATATTATTGTTTGTGTAGTATGACCATCATTGAGATAGCTCCAGCTGGCCCTGTATAGGAGTAGTGGAAGCTGCATTCTCTTTACCCCTCTCTCTCTCTCTATACGCTCTCTCTAGAGACCCTCTACCCTCTATTTACACTCTCAGTCAATATTATTGTTTGTGTATAACTAGCATCATTCAGATCTAGCTCCAGCTGGCCCCGTAAGGAGTAGTGCAAGCTGCATTCTCTTTACCCCTCTCTCTCTCTCTATACGCTCTCTCTATAGACCCTCTTCCCTCTATCTACTCTCTCAGTCAATATTATTGTTTGTGTATAGTAAATATGACCATCATTCAGATAGCTCCAGCTGCCCCCGTCCGGAGTAGTGCAAGCTGCATTCTCTTTACCTCCTCTCTCTCCATATACGATCTCTCTAGAGACCCTCTACCCTCTATCTACTCTCTCAGTCAATATTGTTTGTGTAGTATGACAATAAGTGAGATAGCTCCAGCTTGCCCTGTACAGAGTAGTGGAAGCTGCATTCTCTTTACCTCCTCTCTCTCTCTATACGCTCTCTCTATATAGCCCCTCTATACCATCTATCTACCCTCTCAGTCAATATTATTGTTTGTGTAGTATGACCATCATTGAGATAGCTTCAGCTGGCCCCGTACGGAGTAGTGGAAGCTGCATTCTCTTTACCCCTCTCTCTCTATATACGCTCTCTCTAGAGACCCTCTACCCTCTATTTACTCTCTCAGTCAATATTATTGTTTGTGTATAGTAACTATGACCATCATTCAGATAGCTCCAACTGGCCCCGTACGGAGTAGTGGAAGCTGCATTCTCTTTACCCCTCTCTCTCTCTATATACGCTCTCTCTAGAGACCCTCTACCCTCTATTTACTCTCTCAGTCAATATTATTGTTTGTGTAGTATGACCATCATTCAGATAGCTCCAGCTGGCCCCGTACGGAGTAGTGGAAGCTGCATTCTCTTTACCCCTCTCTCTCTATATACGCTCTCTCTAGAGACCCTCTACCATCTATTTACTCTCTCAGTCAATATTATTGTTTGTGTAGTATGACCATCATTCAGATAGCTCCAGCTGGCCCCGTACGGAGTAGTGGAAGCTGCATTCTCTTTACCCCTCTCTCTCTATATACGCTCTCTCTAGAGACCCTCTACCCTCTATTTACTCTCTCAGTCAATATTATTGTTTGTGTATAGTAACTATGACCATCATTCAGAGAGCTCCAGCTGGCCCCGTACGGAGTAGTGGAAGCTGCATTCTCTTTACCCCTCTCTCTCTATATACGCTCTCTCTAGAGACCCTCTACCCTCTATTTACTCTCTCAGTCAATATTATTGTTTGTGTATAGTAACTATGACCATCATTCAGAGAGCTCCAGCTGGCCCCGTACGGAGTAGTGGAAGCTGCATTCTCTTTACCCCTCTCTCTCTATATACGCTCTCTCTAGAGACCCTCTACCCTCTATTTACTCTCTCAGTCAATATTATTGTCTGTGTAGTATGACCATCATTGAGATAGCTTCAGCTGGCCCCGTAAGGAGTAGTGGAAGCTGGATTCTCTTTACCCCTCTCTCTATATATACGCTCTCTCTAGAGACCCTCTACCCTCTATTTACACTCTCAGACAACATTATTGTTTGTGTATAGTAACTATGACCATCATTCAGATAGCTCCAGCTGGCCCCGTACAGAGTAGTGGAAGCTGCATTCTCTTTACCTCCTCTCTCTCTCTCTATACGCTCTCTCTATAGACCCTCTACCCTCTATCTACTCTCTCAGTCAATATTGTTTGTGTAGTATGACAATAAGTGAGATAGCTCCAGCTTGCCCTGTACAGAGTAGTGGAAGCTGCATTCTCTTTACCTCCTCTCTCTCTCTATACGCTCTCTCTATATAGCCCCTCTATACCATCTATCTACCCTCTCAGTCAATATTATTGTTTGTGTAGTATGACCATCATTGAGATAGCTTCAGCTGGCCCCGTACGGAGTAGTGGAAGCTGCATTCTCTTTACCCCTCTCTCTCTATATACGCTCTCTCTAGAGACCCTCTACCCTCTATTTACTCTCTCAGTCAATATTATTGTTTGTGTATAGTAACTATGACCATCATTCAGATAGCTCCAACTGGCCCCGTACGGAGTAGTGGAAGCTGCATTCTCTTTACCCCTCTCTCTCTCTATATACGCTCTCTCTAGAGACCCTCTACCCTCTATTTACTCTCTCAGTCAATATTATTGTTTGTGTAGTATGACCATCATTCAGATAGCTCCAGCTGGCCCCGTACGGAGTAGTGGAAGCTGCATTCTCTTTACCCCTCTCTCTCTATATACGCTCTCTCTAGAGACCCTCTACCATCTATTTACTCTCTCAGTCAAAATTATTGTTTGTGTAGTATGACCATCATTGAGATAGCTTCAGCTGGCCCCGTAAGGAGTAGTGGAAGCTGGATTCTCTTTACCCCTCTCTCTCTCTCTATATACGCCCTCTCTATAGACCCTCTATACTCTATTTACTCTCTCAGTCAATATTATTGTTTGTGTATAGTAACTATGACCATCATTCAGAGAGCTCCAGCTGGCCCCGTACGGAGTAGTGGAAGCTGCATTCTCTTTACCCCTCTCTCTCTATATACGCTCTCTCTAGAGACCCTCTACCCTCTATTTACTCTCTCAGTCAATATTATTGTCTGTGTAGTATGACCATCATTGAGATAGCTTCAGCTGGCCCCGTAAGGAGTAGTGGAAGCTGGATTCTCTTTACCCCTCTCTCTCTATATACGCTCTCTCTAGAGACCCTCTACCCTCTATTTACACTCTCAGACAATATTATTGTTTGTGTATAGTAACTATGACCATCATTCAGATAGCTCCAGCTGGCCCCGTACGGAGTAGTGGAAGCTGCATTCTCTTTACCCCTCTCTCTCTATATACGCTCTCTCTAGAGACCCTCTACCATCTATTTACTCTCTCAGTCAATATTATTGTTTGTGTAGTATGACCATCATTGAGATAGCTCCAGCTGGCCCTGTATAGGAGTAGTGGAAGCTGCATTCTCTTTACCCCTCTCTCTCTCTCTATACGCTCTCTCTAGAGACCCTCTACCCTCTATTTACACTCTCAGTCAATATTATTGTTTGTGTATAACTAGCATCATTCAGATCTAGCTCCAGCTGGCCCCGTAAGGAGTAGTGCAAGCTGCATTCTCTTTACCCCTCTCTCTCTCTATACGCTCTCTCTATAGACCCTCTTCCCTCTATCTACTCTCTCAGTCAATATTATTGTCTGTGTAGTATGACCATCATTGAGATAGCTTCAGCTGGCCCCGTAAGGAGTAGTGGAAGCTGGATTCTCTTTACCCATCTCTCTCTATATACGCTCTCTTTAGAGACCCTCTACCCTCTATTTACTCTCTCAGTCAATATTATTGTTTGTGTAGTATGACCATCATTCAGATAGCTCCAGCTGGCCCCGTACGGAGTAGTGGAAGCTGCATTCTCTTTACCCCTCTCTCTCTATATACGCTCTCTCTCTAGAGACCCTCTACCCTCTATTTACTCTCTCAGTCAATATTATTGTTTGTGTAGTATGACCATCATTCAGATAGCTCCAGCTGGCCCCGTACGGAGTAGTGGAAGCTGCATTCTCTTTACCCCTCTCTCTCTATATACGCTCTCTCTAGAGACCCTCTACCTTCTATTTACTCTCTCAGTCAATATTATTGTTTGTGTATATACTATGACCATCATTCAGATAGCTCCAACTGGCCCCGTACGGAGTAGTGGAAGCTGCATTCTCTTTACCCCTCTCTCTCTCTATATACGCTCTCTCTAGAGACCCTCTACCCTCTATTTACTCTCTCAGTCAATATTATTGTTTGTGTAGTATGACCATCATTCAGATAGCTCCAGCTGGCCCCGTACGGAGTAGTGGAAGCTGCATTCTCTTTACCCCTCTCTCTCTATATACGCTCTCTCTAGAGACCCTCTACCATCTATTTACTCTCTCAGTCAATATTATTGTTTGTGTAGTATGACCATCATTCAGATAGCTCCAGCTGGCCCCGTACGGAGTAGTGGAAGCTGCATTCTCTTTACCCCTCTCTCTCTATATACGCTCTCTCTAGAGACCCTCTACCCTCTATTTACTCTCTCAGTCAATATTATTGTTTGTGTAGTATGACCATCATTCAGATAGCTCCAGCTAGCCCCGTACGGAGTAGTGGAAGCTGGATTCTCTTTACCCCTCTCTATTATACGCTCTCTCTATAGAGACTCTCTTCCCTCTATCTTCTCTTTCAGTCAATATTATTGTTTGTGTAGTATGACCATCATTGAGATAGCTCCAGCTGGCCCTGTATAGGAGTAGTGGAAGCTGCATTCTCTTTACCCCTCTCTCTCTCTCTATACGCTCTCTCTAGAGACCCTCTACCCTCTATTTACACTCTCAGTCAATATTATTGTTTGTGTATAACTAGCATCATTCAGATCTAGCTCCAGCTGGCCCCGTAAGGAGTAGTGCAAGCTGCATTCTCTTTACCCCTCTCTCTCTCTCTATACGCTCTCTCTATAGACCCTCTTCCCTCTATCTACTCTCTCAGTCAATATTATTGTTTGTGTATAGTAAATATGACCATCATTCAGATAGCTCCAGCTGCCCCCGTCCGGAGTAGTGCAAGCTGCATTCTCTTTACCTCCTCTCTCTCCATATACGATCTCTCTAGAGACCCTCTACCCTCTATCTACTCTCTCAGTCAATATTGTTTGTGTAGTATGACAATAAGTGAGATAGCTCCAGCTTGCCCTGTACAGAGTAGTGGAAGCTGCATTCTCTTTACCTCCTCTCTCTCTCTATACGCTCTCTCTATATAGCCCCTCTATACCATCTATCTACCCTCTCAGTCAATATTATTGTTTGTGTAGTATGACCATCATTGAGATAGCTTCAGCTGGCCCCGTACGGAGTAGTGGAAGCTGCATTCTCTTTACCCCTCTCTCTCTATATACGCTCTCTCTAGAGACCCTCTACCCTCTATTTACTCTCTCAGTCAATATTATTGTTTGTGTATAGTAACTATGACCATCATTCAGATAGCTCCAACTGGCCCCGTACGGAGTAGTGGAAGCTGCATTCTCTTTACCCCTCTCTCTCTCTATATACGCTCTCTCTAGAGACCCTCTACCCTCTATTTACTCTCTCAGTCAATATTATTGTTTGTGTAGTATGACCATCATTCAGATAGCTCCAGCTGGCCCCGTACGGAGTAGTGGAAGCTGCATTCTCTTTACCCCTCTCTCTCTATATACGCTCTCTCTAGAGACCCTCTACCATCTATTTACTCTCTCAGTCAATATTATTGTTTGTGTAGTATGACCATCATTCAGATAGCTCCAGCTGGCCCCGTACGGAGTAGTGGAAGCTGCATTCTCTTTACCCCTCTCTCTCTATATACGCTCTCTCTAGAGACCCTCTACCCTCTATTTACTCTCTCAGTCAATATTATTGTTTGTGTATAGTAACTATGACCATCATTCAGAGAGCTCCAGCTGGCCCCGTACGGAGTAGTGGAAGCTGCATTCTCTTTACCCCTCTCTCTCTATATACGCTCTCTCTAGAGACCCTCTACCCTCTATTTACTCTCTCAGTCAATATTATTGTTTGTGTATAGTAACTATGACCATCATTCAGAGAGCTCCAGCTGGCCCCGTACGGAGTAGTGGAAGCTGCATTCTCTTTACCCCTCTCTCTCTATATACGCTCTCTCTAGAGACCCTCTACCCTCTATTTACTCTCTCAGTCAATATTATTGTCTGTGTAGTATGACCATCATTGAGATAGCTTCAGCTGGCCCCGTAAGGAGTAGTGGAAGCTGGATTCTCTTTACCCCTCTCTCTATATATACGCTCTCTCTAGAGACCCTCTACCCTCTATTTACACTCTCAGACAACATTATTGTTTGTGTATAGTAACTATGACCATCATTCAGATAGCTCCAGCTGGCCCCGTACAGAGTAGTGGAAGCTGCATTCTCTTTACCTCCTCTCTCTCTCTCTATACGCTCTCTCTATAGACCCTCTACCCTCTATCTACTCTCTCAGTCAATATTGTTTGTGTAGTATGACAATAAGTGAGATAGCTCCAGCTTGCCCTGTACAGAGTAGTGGAAGCTGCATTCTCTTTACCTCCTCTCTCTCTCTATACGCTCTCTCTATATAGCCCCTCTATACCATCTATCTACCCTCTCAGTCAATATTATTGTTTGTGTAGTATGACCATCATTGAGATAGCTTCAGCTGGCCCCGTACGGAGTAGTGGAAGCTGCATTCTCTTTACCCCTCTCTCTCTATATACGCTCTCTCTAGAGACCCTCTACCCTCTATTTACTCTCTCAGTCAATATTATTGTTTGTGTATAGTAACTATGACCATCATTCAGATAGCTCCAACTGGCCCCGTACGGAGTAGTGGAAGCTGCATTCTCTTTACCCCTCTCTCTCTCTATATACGCTCTCTCTAGAGACCCTCTACCCTCTATTTACTCTCTCAGTCAATATTATTGTTTGTGTAGTATGACCATCATTCAGATAGCTCCAGCTGGCCCCGTACGGAGTAGTGGAAGCTGCATTCTCTTTACCCCTCTCTCTCTATATACGCTCTCTCTAGAGACCCTCTACCATCTATTTACTCTCTCAGTCAAAATTATTGTTTGTGTAGTATGACCATCATTGAGATAGCTTCAGCTGGCCCCGTAAGGAGTAGTGGAAGCTGGATTCTCTTTACCCCTCTCTCTCTCTCTATATACGCCCTCTCTATAGACCCTCTATACTCTATTTACTCTCTCAGTCAATATTATTGTTTGTGTATAGTAACTATGACCATCATTCAGAGAGCTCCAGCTGGCCCCGTACGGAGTAGTGGAAGCTGCATTCTCTTTACCCCTCTCTCTCTATATACGCTCTCTCTAGAGACCCTCTACCCTCTATTTACTCTCTCAGTCAATATTATTGTCTGTGTAGTATGACCATCATTGAGATAGCTTCAGCTGGCCCCGTAAGGAGTAGTGGAAGCTGGATTCTCTTTACCCCTCTCTCTCTATATACGCTCTCTCTAGAGACCCTCTACCCTCTATTTACACTCTCAGACAATATTATTGTTTGTGTATAGTAACTATGACCATCATTCAGATAGCTCCAGCTGGCCCCGTACGGAGTAGTGGAAGCTGCATTCTCTTTACCCCTCTCTCTCTATATACGCTCTCTCTAGAGACCCTCTACCATCTATTTACTCTCTCAGTCAATATTATTGTTTGTGTAGTATGACCATCATTGAGATAGCTCCAGCTGGCCCTGTATAGGAGTAGTGGAAGCTGCATTCTCTTTACCCCTCTCTCTCTCTCTATACGCTCTCTCTAGAGACCCTCTACCCTCTATTTACACTCTCAGTCAATATTATTGTTTGTGTATAACTAGCATCATTCAGATCTAGCTCCAGCTGGCCCCGTAAGGAGTAATGCAAGCTGCATTCTCTTTACCCCTCTCTCTCTCTCTATACGCTCTCTCTATAGACCCTCTTCCCTCTATCTACTCTCTCAGTCAATATTATTGTCTGTGTAGTATGACCATCATTGAGATAGCTTCAGCTGGCCCCGTAAGGAGTAGTGGAAGCTGGATTCTCTTTACCCATCTCTCTCTATATACGCTCTCTTTAGAGACCCTCTACCCTCTATTTACTCTCTCAGTCAATATTATTGTTTGTGTAGTATGACCATCATTCAGATAGCTCCAGCTGGCCCCGTACGGAGTAGTGGAAGCTGCATTCTCTTTACCCCTCTCTCTCTATATACGCTCTCTCTCTAGAGACCCTCTACCCTCTATTTACTCTCTCAGTCAATATTATTGTTTGTGTAGTATGACCATCATTCAGATAGCTCCAGCTGGCCCCGTACGGAGTAGTGGAAGCTGCATTCTCTTTACCCCTCTCTCTCTATATACGCTCTCTCTAGAGACCCTCTACCTTCTATTTACTCTCTCAGTCAATATTATTGTTTGTGTATATACTATGACCATCATTCAGATAGCTCCAACTGGCCCCGTACGGAGTAGTGGAAGCTGCATTCTCTTTACCCCTCTCTCTCTCTATATACGCTCTCTCTAGAGACCCTCTACCCTCTATTTACTCTCTCAGTCAATATTATTGTTTGTGTAGTATGACCATCATTCAGATAGCTCCAGCTGGCCCCGTACGGAGTAGTGGAAGCTGCATTCTCTTTACCCCTCTCTCTCTATATACGCTCTCTCTAGAGACCCTCTACCATCTATTTACTCTCTCAGTCAATATTATTGTTTGTGTAGTATGACCATCATTCAGATAGCTCCAGCTGGCCCCGTACGGAGTAGTGGAAGCTGCATTCTCTTTACCCCTCTCTCTCTATATACGCTCTCTCTAGAGACCCTCTACCCTCTATTTACTCTCTCAGTCAATATTATTGTTTGTGTAGTATGACCATCATTCAGATAGCTCCAGCTAGCCCCGTACGGAGTAGTGGAAGCTGGATTCTCTTTACCCCTCTCTATTATACGCTCTCTCTATAGAGACTCTCTTCCCTCTATCTTCTCTTTCAGTCAATATTATTGTTTGTGTAGTATGACCATCATTGAGATAGCTCCAGCTGGCCCTGTATAGGAGTAGTGGAAGCTGCATTCTCTTTACCCCTCTCTCTCTCTCTATACGCTCTCTCTAGAGACCCTCTACCCTCTATTTACACTCTCAGTCAATATTATTGTTTGTGTATAACTAGCATCATTCAGATCTAGCTCCAGCTGGCCCCGTAAGGAGTAGTGCAAGCTGCATTCTCTTTACCCCTCTCTCTCTCTCTATACGCTCTCTCTATAGACCCTCTTCCCTCTATCTACTCTCTCAGTCAATATTATTGTTTGTGTATAGTAAATATGACCATCATTCAGATAGCTCCAGCTGCCCCCGTCCGGAGTAGTGCAAGCTGCATTCTCTTTACCTCCTCTCTCTCCATATACGATCTCTCTAGAGACCCTCTACCCTCTATCTACTCTCTCAGTCAATATTGTTTGTGTAGTATGACAATAAGTGAGATAGCTCCAGCTTGCCCTGTACAGAGTAGTGGAAGCTGCATTCTCTTTACCTCCTCTCTCTCTCTATACGCTCTCTCTATATAGCCCCTCTATACCATCTATCTACCCTCTCAGTCAATATTATTGTTTGTGTAGTATGACCATCATTGAGATAGCTTCAGCTGGCCCCGTACGGAGTAGTGGAAGCTGCATTCTCTTTACCCCTCTCTCTCTATATACGCTCTCTCTAGAGACCCTCTACCCTCTATTTACTCTCTCAGTCAATATTATTGTTTGTGTATAGTAACTATGACCATCATTCAGATAGCTCCAACTGGCCCCGTACGGAGTAGTGGAAGCTGCATTCTCTTTACCCCTCTCTCTCTCTATATACGCTCTCTCTAGAGACCCTCTACCCTCTATTTACTCTCTCAGTCAATATTATTGTTTGTGTAGTATGACCATCATTCAGATAGCTCCAGCTGGCCCCGTACGGAGTAGTGGAAGCTGCATTCTCTTTACCCCTCTCTCTCTATATACGCTCTCTCTAGAGACCCTCTACCATCTATTTACTCTCTCAGTCAATATTATTGTTTGTGTAGTATGACCATCATTCAGATAGCTCCAGCTGGCCCCGTACGGAGTAGTGGAAGCTGCATTCTCTTTACCCCTCTCTCTCTATATACGCTCTCTCTAGAGACCCTCTACCCTCTATTTACTCTCTCAGTCAATATTATTGTTTGTGTATAGTAACTATGACCATCATTCAGAGAGCTCCAGCTGGCCCCGTACGGAGTAGTGGAAGCTGCATTCTCTTTACCCCTCTCTCTCTATATACGCTCTCTCTAGAGACCCTCTACCCTCTATTTACTCTCTCAGTCAATATTATTGTTTGTGTATAGTAACTATGACCATCATTCAGAGAGCTCCAGCTGGCCCCGTACGGAGTAGTGGAAGCTGCATTCTCTTTACCCCTCTCTCTCTATATACGCTCTCTCTAGAGACCCTCTACCCTCTATTTACTCTCTCAGTCAATATTATTGTCTGTGTAGTATGACCATCATTGAGATAGCTTCAGCTGGCCCCGTAAGGAGTAGTGGAAGCTGGATTCTCTTTACCCCTCTCTCTATATATACGCTCTCTCTAGAGACCCTCTACCCTCTATTTACACTCTCAGACAACATTATTGTTTGTGTATAGTAACTATGACCATCATTCAGATAGCTCCAGCTGGCCCCGTACAGAGTAGTGGAAGCTGCATTCTCTTTACCTCCTCTCTCTCTCTCTATACGCTCTCTCTATAGACCCTCTACCCTCTATCTACTCTCTCAGTCAATATTGTTTGTGTAGTATGACAATAAGTGAGATAGCTCCAGCTTGCCCTGTACAGAGTAGTGGAAGCTGGATTCTCTTTACCTCCTCTCTCTCTCTATACGCTCTCTCTATATAGACCCTCTACCCTCTATCTACTCTCTCAGTCAACATTATTGTTTGTGTAGTATGACCATCATTAAGATACCTCCAGCTGGCCCCGTACGGAGTAGTGGAAGCTGCATTCTCCTCTCTCTCCATATACGCTCTCTCTAGAGACCCTCTACCCTCTATTTACTCTCTCAGTCAATATTATTGTCTGTGTAGTATGACCATCATTGAGATAGCTTCAGCTGGCCCCGTAAGGAGTAGTGGAAGCTGGATTCTCTTTACCCATCTCTCTCTATATACGCTCTCTCTAGAGACCCTCTACCCTCTATTTACTCTCTCAGTCAATATTATTGTTTGTGTAGTATGACCATCATTCAGATAGCTCCTGCTGGCCCCGTACGGAGTAGTGGAAGCTGCATTCTCTTTACCCCTCTCTCTCTATATACGCTCTCTCTCTAGAGACCCTCTACCCTCTATTTACTCTCTCAGTCAATATTATTGTTTGTGTAGTATGACCATCATTCAGATAGCTCCAGCTGGCCCCGTACGGAGTAGTGGAAGCTGCATTCTCTTTACCCCTCTCTCTCTATATACGCTCTCTCTAGAGACCCTCTACCTTCTATTTACTCTCTCAGTCAATATTATTGTTTGTGTATATACTATGACCATCATTCAGAGAGCTCCAGCTGGCCCCGTACGGAGTAGTGGAAGCTGCATTCTCCTTACCCCTCTCTCTATATATACGCTCTCTCTAGAGACCCTCTACCCTCTATTTACACTCTCAGTCAATATTATTGTTTGTGTATAGTAACTATGACCATCATTCAGATAGCTCCAGCTGGCCCCGTACAGAGTAGTGGAAGCTGCATTCTCTTTACCTCCTCTCTCTCTCTCTATACGCTCTCTCTATAGACCCTCTACCCTCTATCTACTCTTTCAGTCAATATTGTTTGTGTAGTATGACAATAAGTGAGATAGCTCCAGCTTGCCCTGTACAGAGTAGTGGAAGCTGGATTCTCTTTACCTCCTCTCTCTCTCTATACGCTCTCTCTATATAGACCCTCTACCCTCTATCTACTCTCTCAGTCAACATTATTGTTTGTGTAGTATGACCATCATTAAGATACCTCCAGCTGGCCCCGTACGGAGTAGTGGAAGCTGCATTCTCCTCTCTCTCCATATACGCTCTCTCTAGAGACCCTCTACCCTCTATTTACACTCTCAGTCAATATTATTGTTTGTGTATAGTAACTATGACCATCATTCAGATAGCTCCAGCTGGCCCCGTACAGAGTAGTGGAAGCTGCATTCTCTTTACCTCCTCTCTCTCTCTATACGCTCTCTCTATAGATCCTCTACCCTCTATCTACTCTCTCAGTCAATATTGTTTGTGTAGTATGACAATAAGTGAGATAGCTCCAGCTTGCCCTGTACAGAGTAGTGGAAGCTGGATTCTCTTTACCTCCTCTCTCTCTCTATACGCTCTCTCTATATAGACCCTCTACCCTCTATCTACTCTCTCGGTCAACATTATTGTTTGTGTAGTATGACCATCATTAAGATACCTCCAGCTGGCCCCGTACGGAGTAGTGGAAGCTGCATTCTCCTCTCTCTCCATATACGCTCTCTCTAGAGACCCTCTACCCTCTATTCACTCTCTCAGTCAATATTATTGTTTGTGTATAGTAACTATGACTATCATTCAGATAGCTCCAACTGGCCCCGTACGGAGTAGTGGAAGCTGCATTCTCTTTACCCCTCTCTCTCTATATACGCTCTCTCTAGAGACCCTCTACCCTCTATTTACTCTCTCAGTCAATATTATTGTTTGTGTAGTATGACCATCATTCAGATAGCTCCAGCTGGCCCCGTACGGAGTAGTGGAAGCTGCATTCTCTTTACCCCTCTCTCTCTATATACGCTCTCTCTCTAGAGACCCTCTACCCTCTATTTACACTCTTAGTCAATATTATTGTTTGTGTAGTATGACCATCATTCAGATAGCTCCAGCTAGCCCCGTACGGAGTAGTGGAAGCTGGATTCTCTTTACCCCTCTCTATTATACGCTCTCTCTATAGAGACTCTCTTCCCTCTATCTTCTCTTTCAGTCAATATTATTGTTTGTGTAGTATGACCATCATTGAGATAGCTCCAGCTGGCCCTGTATAGGAGTAGTGGAAGCTGCATTCTCTTTACCCCTCTCTCTCTCTCTATACGCTCTCTCTAGAGACCCTCTACCCTCTATTTACACTCTCAGTCAATATTATTGTTTGTGTATAACTAGCATCATTCAGATCTAGCTCCAGCTGGCCCCGTAAGGAGTAGTGCAAGCTGCATTCTCTTTACCCCTCTCTCTCTCTCTATACGCTCTCTCTATAGACCCTCTTCCCTCTATCTACTCTCTCAGTCAATATTATTGTTTGTGTATAGTAAATATGACTATCATTCAGATAGCTCCAGCTGCCCCCGTCCGGAGTAGTGCAAGCTGCATTCTCTTTACCTCCTCTCTCTCCATATACGATCTCTCTAGAGACCCTCTACCCTCTATCTACTCTCTCAGTCAATATTGTTTGTGTAGTATGACAATAAGTGAGATAGCTCCAGCTTGCCCTGTACAGAGTAGTGGAAGCTGCATTCTCTTTACCTCCTCTCTCTCTCTATACGCTCTCTCTATATAGCCCCTCTATACCATCTATCTACCCTCTCAGTAATATTATTGTTTGTGTAGTATGACCATCATTGAGATAGCTTCAGCTGGCCCCGTACGGAGTAGTGGAAGCTGCATTCTCTTTACCCCTCTCTCTCTATATACGCTCTCTCTAGAGACCCTCTACCCTCTATTTACTCTCTCAGTCAATATTATTGTTTGTGTATAGTAACTATGACCATCATTCAGATAGCTCCAACTGGCCCCGTACGGAGTAGTGGAAGCTGCATTCTCTTTACCCCTCTCTCTCTCTATATACGCTCTCTCTAGAGACCCTCTACCCTCTATTTACTCTCTCAGTCAATATTATTGTTTGTGTAGTATGACCATCATTCAGATAGCTCCAGCTGGCCCCGTACGGAGTAGTGGAAGCTGCATTCTCTTTACCCCTCTCTCTCTATATACGCTCTCTCTAGAGACCCTCTACCATCTATTTACTCTCTCAGTCAATATTATTGTTTGTGTAGTATGACCATCATTCAGATAGCTCCAGCTGGCCCCGTACGGAGTAGTGGAAGCTGCATTCTCTTTACCCCTCTCTCTCTATATACGCTCTCTCTAGAGACCCTCTACCCTCTATTTACTCTCTCAGTCAATATTATTGTTTGTGTATAGTAACTATGACCATCATTCAGAGAGCTCCAGCTGGCCCCGTACGGAGTAGTGGAAGCTGCATTCTCTTTACCCCTCTCTCTCTATATACGCTCTCTCTAGAGACCCTCTACCCTCTATTTACTCTCTCAGTCAATATTATTGTTTGTGTATAGTAACTATGACCATCATTCAGAGAGCTCCAGCTGGCCCCGTACGGAGTAGTGGAAGCTGCATTCTCTTTACCCCTCTCTCTCTATATACGCTCTCTCTAGAGACCCTCTACCCTCTATTTACTCTCTCAGTCAATATTATTGTCTGTGTAGTATGACCATCATTGAGATAGCTTCAGCTGGCCCCGTAAGGAGTAGTGGAAGCTGGATTCTCTTTACCCCTCTCTCTATATATACGCTCTCTCTAGAGACCCTCTACCCTCTATTTACACTCTCAGACAACATTATTGTTTGTGTATAGTAACTATGACCATCATTCAGATAGCTCCAGCTGGCCCCGTACAGAGTAGTGGAAGCTGCATTCTCTTTACCTCCTCTCTCTCTCTCTATACGCTCTCTCTATAGACCCTCTACCCTCTATCTACTCTCTCAGTCAATATTGTTTGTGTAGTATGACAATAAGTGAGATAGCTCCAGCTTGCCCTGTACAGAGTAGTGGAAGCTGGATTCTCTTTACCTCCTCTCTCTCTCTATACGCTCTCTCTATATAGACCCTCTACCCTCTATCTACTCTCTCAGTCAACATTATTGTTTGTGTAGTATGACCATCATTAAGATACCTCCAGCTGGCCCCGTACGGAGTAGTGGAAGCTGCATTCTCCTCTCTCTCCATATACGCTCTCTCTAGAGACCCTCTACCCTCTATTTACTCTCTCAGTCAATATTATTGTCTGTGTAGTATGACCATCATTGAGATAGCTTCAGCTGGCCCCGTAAGGAGTAGTGGAAGCTGGATTCTCTTTACCCATCTCTCTCTATATACGCTCTCTCTAGAGACCCTCTACCCTCTATTTACTCTCTCAGTCAATATTATTGTTTGTGTAGTATGACCATCATTCAGATAGCTCCAGCTGGCCCCGTACGGAGTAGTGGAAGCTGCATTCTCTTTACCCCTCTCTCTCTATATACGCTCTCTCTCTAGAGACCCTCTACCCTCTATTTACTCTCTCAGTCAATATTATTGTTTGTGTAGTGTGACCATCATTCAGATAGCTCCAGCTGGCCCCGTACGGAGTAGTGGAAGCTGCATTCTCTTTACCCCTCTCTCTCTATATACGCTCTCTCTAGAGACCCTCTACCTTCTATTTACTCTCTCAGTCAATATTATTGTTTGTGTATATACTATGACCATCATTCAGAGAGCTCCAGCTGGCCCCGTACGGAGTAGTGGAAGCTGCATTCTCCTCTCTCTCCATATACGCTCTCTCTAGAGACCCTCTACCCTCTATTTACACTCTCAGTCAATATTATTGTTTGTGTATAGTAACTATGACCATCATTCAGATAGCTCCAGCTGGCCCCGTACAGAGTAGTGGAAGCTGCATTCTCTTTACCTCCTCTCTCTCTCTATACGCTCTCTCTATAGACCCTCTACCCTCTATCTACTCTCTCAGTCAATATTGTTTGTGTAGTATGACAATAAGTGAGATAGCTCCAGCTTGCCCTGTACAGAGTAGTGGAAGCTGGATTCTCTTTACCTCCTCTCTCTCTCTATACGCTCTCTCTATATAGACCCTCTACCCTCTATCTACTCTCTCAGTCAACATTATTGTTTGTGTAGTATGACCATCATTAAGATACCTCCAGCTGGCCCCGTACGGAGTAGTGGAAGCTGCATTCTCCTCTCTCTCCATATACGCTCTCTCTAGAGACCCTCTACCCTCTATTCACTCTCTCAGTCAATATTATTGTTTGTGTATAGTAACTATGACTATCATTCAGATAGCTCCAACTGGCCCCGTACGGAGTAGTGGAAGCTGCATTCTCTTTACCCCTCTCTCTCTATATACGCTCTCTCTAGAGACCCTCTACCCTCTATTTACTCTCTCAGTCAATATTATTGTTTGTGTAGTATGACCATCATTCAGATAGCTCCAGCTGGCCCCGTACGGAGTAGTGGAAGCTGCATTCTCTTTACCCCTCTCTCTCTATATACGCTCTCTCTCTAGAGACCCTCTACCCTCTATTTACACTCTTAGTCAATATTATTGTTTGTGTAGTATGACCATCATTCAGATAGCTCCAGCTAGCCCCGTACGGAGTAGTGGAAGCTGGATTCTCTTTACCCCTCTCTATTATACGCTCTCTCTATAGAGACTCTCTTCCCTCTATCTTCTCTTTCAGTCAATATTATTGTTTGTGTAGTATGACCATCATTGAGATAGCTCCAGCTGGCCCTGTATAGGAGTAGTGGAAGCTGCATTCTCTTTACCCCTCTCTCTCTCTCTATACGCTCTCTCTAGAGACCCTCTACCCTCTATTTACACTCTCAGTCAATATTATTGTTTGTGTATAACTAGCATCATTCAGATCTAGCTCCAGCTGGCCCCGTAAGGAGTAGTGCAAGCTGCATTCTCTTTACCCCTCTCTCTCTCTCTATACGCTCTCTCTATAGACCCTCTTCCCTCTATCTACTCTCTCAGTCAATATTATTGTTTGTGTATAGTAAATATGACCATCATTCAGATAGCTCCAGCTGCCCCCGTCCGGAGTAGTGCAAGCTGCATTCTCTTTACCTCCTCTCTCTCCATATACGATCTCTCTAGAGACCCTCTACCCTCTATCTACTCTCTCAGTCAATATTGTTTGTGTAGTATGACAATAAGTGAGATAGCTCCAGCTTGCCCTGTACAGAGTAGTGGAAGCTGCATTCTCTTTACCTCCTCTCTCTCTCTATACGCTCTCTCTATATAGCCCCTCTATACGGCTTTCATCGAAAGGGTGGGGTGCGGTGCGGCGCGGTGTGGCGCGGTGTGGTGTGCTCAACGCACCCATTCGATAAAAGAGGGGGGGCTTTTCTCGAAAGGGTGCGTTGAGAGCGGAGTACCGTTTTAACACACCCTTTCGATAAAAGCGGGGGGGCTTTTCTCGAAAGGGTGCGTCGACTAGTCTTTCGCATCAGTCGTTTAAAATGAGGATCTCGGACAGAAGGTAATAGTTGCCAATTTAAGTATATCGAAAATGTATTAAATAAAATGGAATGGTCTTGATTACAGAGTGGTCTCTTTCGTTATTACTATGTTGATGGGGGAGACAGAGAGAAGGAAAAAACGGAAAGGGGGGGGGGAGATAAAAGGAAAGAAAGAGGAATAAGAAGAGAAGAGGGAAACGGGGGGGGGGGGGGGGCGAAGGACTCTTGCCCCCCCCTCCCGCCAAAAAATAAATCAGAGAGAGAGAGAAGGGAAAGGGACAGAGAAGATAAAAGGGAAGAAAGAAGAGGAAGAAGAAGAAAAGACGAAAACGGGGGCAAAGGGCTTTTGCCTCCTCCCCCCCCCCCGCCAACTAATAAATAGGAGAGAGAGAGAGAAATAGAGAGAAGGGAAAGGGAAAGGGAAAGAAAAAATAAAAGGAAAGAAAGAAGAAGAAGAAGGAAACGGGGGAAGGGCGAAAGGCTCTTGCCTCCTCCCCCCCCCCCGCCAAAAAAATAAATAAGAGAGAGAGAGAGAAGGGAAAGGGAAATAGAAAATAAAAGGAAAGAAAGAAGAGGAAAAAGAAGAAAAGAGGGACAAGGGGCGAAGGGCTCTTGCCCTCCCCCCCCCCGCCAAAAAAATAAAATAAGAGAGAGAGAGAGAGAAGGGAAAGGGAAAGAGAATATAAAAGGAAAGAAGTCGAAGAAGGAAACGGGGGAAGGGCGAAAGGCTCTTGCCTCCTCCCCCCCCCCCCGCCAAAAAAATAAATAAGAGAGAGAGAGAGAAGGAAAGGGAAAGAGAAGATAAAAGGAAAGAAAGAAGAGGAAGAAGAAGAAAATAGGGTAACGGGGGCAAAGGGCTCTTGCCTCCTTTCTTTTCCTTTCTTTCCTATTCTCCCTCTTTTTCGTTTTTCTCTTTCTTTCTTTTCTTTCTTCTCTTTTCTTTCCTTTCTTTTCTTTTGTCTTTTTTTCTTTCTTTTTCTTTTTTTCTTTTCTTTCCCTTTTCCTCTCTTTTTTTCCCCTCCCCCTTTTCTCTTTTTTCCCGACGGCAGCGCAATTTTACCGACAATATCCTGACAGGTGCGGGGGGGGGGGTGTCGCACCCCCACACCCCCCTTTGGAGACGCCCCTGCCTACGCCACTGTTGGCGACCACAAGGCTATCAATACAAATTAAGACATATTATTGAAGATTCTTTTTTAATGTTGCAGAGAGATAAGTATTTTCTCTATGAACTTGTTTAATGGACAATAAATAATATTAAAAACATGAATACTATAGTGGTATAATGATGAGAGAGATGATTTAAGTCATACTTTTTTTCAATGTGATTGGAGTGGACTTGAGGGTGGGGGGGTCCCCCCCCCTCCTAAGATCTCGGCCGTTTCACAGCCGATCACCGCGAAAATGCATATTTATGGTAATTTATGCAAACAAGGTCAGAGAATTCACATTTTTACCCATGAATCGTATATAATTCATATTCAAGCGTTCTTTTTCACTATTATATTCGTTAGAATAATAATACGACAACAAAGTTGGAAGAGCCAGTTTATCCCTATGTTATCTCTTGTTTTAATAATTTGTATTTATGTATTATATTATTTTTGTTGTTTTATTTCATTTCTAACCACAATTCAACTATTTTGACCCAAAATCAAACACATGAACTTGAAACAAGACCAATAACCAATGTTTTCTCTTTTTTTTAAAGAATAAATGGTATTTCCATATGTTTGGTACATAAATCACAAAAATGAGCGATTTTAGGGCTGACATGCAAAAACAAAAGGTCACGTGACTCCGCAACTATACGTCCGATTTTCAGAACAACAAAATATTTCAAAAGATGCGTAAGACTCGAAAGAAAAAAGTCACGAAAGAAAAACTTTATATCTGCCACGGTTCCGGAGTAGTCGCGAAATTACTAGAGAGCACTAATCTTTTTGGGGGCCCTCGAAAATTTGAAAAATCGTACCCCCCCCCCCCCCCTTGAACGCCAGGGGGGGGGGGGGCTATCTCCCCAAAACAGTAAAAATTAACGTTTTTTTTTTTACACGTTTTTTTCACAGGGCGGAGCCCTCAGAAGCTCAGGGTTATTAAACATCAAAATTAACGTCGGATGAGCATAATTTTATACCTTATTTGTGACAGTGGCAGGACACAATTTGGTGTTGGGTCCAGGGGGCGGAGCCCCCAGAAGCTCAAGAGTTTTGTACATTAAATTATTATTATTTTATACCTTATTTGTGACACAGGGGTCACGAATTGGCGTGGGGTCCAGGGGGTGGAGCACCCGGAAGCTCAGGGGTTTTGGGCAATAAATAACGGTCAGATGAGCATATTTTTATACCTATTTGTGACACTGGCAGGACACAAATTGGTGTTGGATCCAAGGGGCGGAGCCCCAAGAAAGTGAGGGGTTTTATACATCAAATTATCGTCAGATGAGCATATTTATATATCTATTTGTGACACTGGCAGAACACAAAATTCTTCTTCCTCTTCCTCTTCTTTCTTTCCTTTTATATTCTCTTTCCCTTTCCCTTTCCCTTCTCTCTCTCTCTCTCTCTCTCTCTCTTATTTTTTTTTTGGCGGGGGGGGGGGGCAAGAGCCCTTCGCCCCCTTTCCCTCTTTTCTTATTCTTTTTCCTCTTCTTTCTTTCCTTTTAGATTTTCTTTCCCTCTCCCTTCTCTCTCTCTCTCTCTTATTTATTTTTTTGGCGGGAGGGGGGGGGGGGGGGGAGGTAAGAAACTTTTGCCCTTCCCCCCGTATCCATCTTTCCTTCTTCTTCTTTCTTTCCTTTTATATTTTCTTTCCCTTTCCCTTCTCTCTCTCTCTCTCTCTCTCTCTTTCCTATTTATTTGTTGGCGGGGGGGGGGGGGAGGCAAGAGCCCTTCGCCCCCGTTTCCATCTTTTCTTCTTATTCTTCTTCCTCTTCTTTCTTTCCTTTTATATTCTCTTTCCCTTTCCCTTTACCTTCTCTCTCTCTCTCTCTCTCTCTCTCTTATTTTTTTTTGGGCGGGGGGGGGGGGGGAGGGCAAGAGCCTTTCGCCCCCGTGTCCCTCTTTTCTTCTTTTTCCTCTTCTTTCTTTCCTTTTATCTTCTCTCTCTCTCTCTTATTTATTTTTTTGGCGGGGGGGGGGGGGGAGGGAGGAGGCAAGAGCCTTTCGCCCTTCCCCCGTTTCCCTCTTTCCTTCGTCTTCTTCTTTATCTTCTCTGTCCCTTTCCCTTTCCCTTCTCTCTCTCTCTGATTTATTTTTTGGCGGGGGGGGGGGAAGAGTCCTTCGCCCCCCCCCGTTTCCCTCTTCTCTTCTTATTCTTCTTTCTTTCCTTTTATCTCCCCCCCCCCTTTCCGTTTTTTTCTTCTCTCTGTCTCCCCCATCAACATAGTAATAACGAAAGAGACCACTCTGTAATCAAGACCATTCCATTTTATTTAATACATTTTCGATATACTTAAATTGGCAACTATTACCTTTTGTCCGAGATCCTCATTTTAAACGACTGATGCGAAAGACTAGTCGACGCACCCTTTCGAGAAAAGCCCCCCCGCTTTTATCGAAAGGGTGTGTTAAAACGGTACTCCGCTCTCAACGCACCCTTTCGAGAAAAGCCCCCCCTCTTTTATCGAATGGGTGCGTTGAGCACACCACACCGCGCCGCGCCGCACCGCACCCTTTCGATGAAAGCCCCTCTATACCATCTATCTACCCTCTCAGTCAATATTATTGTTTGTGTAGTATGACCATCATTGAGATAGCTTCAGCTGGCCCCGTACGGAGTAGTGGAAGCTGCATTCTCTTTACCCCTCTCTCTCTATATACGCTCTCTCTAGAGACCCTCTACCCTCTATTTACTCTCTCAGTCAATATTATTGTTTGTGTATAGTAACTATGACCATCATTCAGATAGCTCCAACTGGCCCCGTACGGAGTAGTGGAAGCTGCATTCTCTTTACCCCTCTCTCTCTCTATATACGCTCTCTCTAGAGACCCTCTACCCTCTATTTACTCTCTCAGTCAATATTATTGTTTGTGTAGTATGACCATCATTCAGATAGCTCCAGCTGGCCCCGTACGGAGTAGTGGAAGCTGCATTCTCTTTACCCCTCTCTCTCTATATACGCTCTCTCTAGAGACCCTCTACCATCTATTTACTCTCTCAGTCAAAATTATTGTTTGTGTAGTATGACCATCATTGAGATAGCTTCAGCTGGCCCCGTAAGGAGTAGTGGAAGCTGGATTCTCTTTACCCCTCTCTCTCTCTCTATATACGCCCTCTCTATAGACCCTCTATACTCTATTTACTCTCTCAGTCAATATTATTGTTTGTGTATAGTAACTATGACCATCATTCAGAGAGCTCCAGCTGGCCCCGTACGGAGTAGTGGAAGCTGCATTCTCTTTACCCCTCTCTCTCTATATACGCTCTCTCTAGAGACCCTCTACCCTCTATTTACTCTCTCAGTCAATATTATTGTCTGTGTAGTATGACCATCATTCAGATAGCTCCAGCTGGCCCCGTACGGAGTAGTGGAAGCTGCATTCTCTTTACCCCTCTCTCTCTATATACGCTCTCTCTAGAGACCCTCTACCCTCTATTTACTCTCTCAGTCAATATTATTGTTTGTGTATAGTAACTATGACCATCATTCAGAGAGCTCCAGCTGGCCCCGTACGGAGTAGTGGAAGCTGCATTCTCTTTACCCCCTCTCTCTCTATATACGCTCTCTCTAGAGACCCTCTACCCTCTATTTACTCTCTCAGTCAATATTATTGTTTGTGTATAGTAACTATGACCATCATTCAGAGAGCTCCAGCTGGCCCCGTACGGAGTAGTGGAAGCTGCATTCTCTTTACCCCTCTCTCTCTATATACGCTCTCTCTAGAGACCCTCTACCCTCTATTTACTCTCTCAGTCAATATTATTGTCTGTGTAGTATGACCATCATTGAGATAGCTTCAGCTGGCCCCGTAAGGAGTAGTGGAAGCTGGATTCTCTTTACCCCTCTCTCTATATATACGCTCTCTCTAGAGACCCTCTACCCTCTATTTACACTCTCAGACAACATTATTGTTTGTGTATAGTAACTATGACCATCATTCAGATAGCTCCAGCTGGCCCCGTACAGAGTAGTGGAAGCTGCATTCTCTTTACCTCCTCTCTCTCTCTCTATACGCTCTCTCTATAGACCCTCTACCCTCTATCTACTCTCTCAGTCAATATTGTTTGTGTGGTATGACAATAAGTGAGATAGCTCCAGCTTGCCCTGTACAGAGTAGTGGAAGCTGGATTCTCTTTACCTCCTCTCTCTCTCTATACGCTCTCTCTATATAGACCCTCTACCCTCTATCTACTCTCTCAGTCAACATTATTGTTTGTGTAGTATGACCATCATTAAGATACCTCCAGCTGGCCCCGTACGGAGTAGTGGAAGCTGCATTCTCCTCTCTCTCCATATACGCTCTCTCTAGAGACCCTCTACCCTCTATTTACTCTCTCAGTCAATATTATTGTCTGTGTAGTATGACCATCATTGAGATAGCTTCAGCTGGCCCCGTAAGGAGTAGTGGAAGCTGGATTCTCTTTACCCATCTCTCTCTATATACGCTCTCTCTAGAGACCCTCTACCCTCTATTTACTCTCTCAGTCAATATTATTGTTTGTGTAGTATGACCATCATTCAGATAGCTCCAGCTGGCCCCGTACGGAGTAGTGGAAGCTGCATTCTCTTTACCCCTCTCTCTCTATATACGCTCTCTCTCTAGAGACCCTCTACCCTCTATTTACTCTCTCAGTCAATATTATTGTTTGTGTAGTATGACCATCATTCAGATAGCTCCAGCTGGCCCCGTACGGAGTAGTGGAAGCTGCATTCTCTTTACCCCTCTCTCTCTATATACGCTCTCTCTAGAGACCCTCTACCTTCTATTTACTCTCTCAGTCAATATTATTGTTTGTGTATATACTATGACCATCATTCAGAGAGCTCCAGCTGGCCCCGTACGGAGTAGTGGAAGCTGCATTCTCCTTACCCCTCTCTCTATATATACGCTCTCTCTAGAGACCCTCTACCCTCTATTTACACTCTCAGTCAATATTATTGTTTGTGTATAGTAACTATGACCATCATTCAGATAGCTCCAGCTGGCCCCGTACAGAGTAGTGGAAGCTGCATTCTCTTTACCTCCTCTCTCTCTCTATACGCTCTCTCTATAGACCCTCTACCCTCTATCTACTCTTTCAGTCAATATTGTTTGTGTAGTATGACAATAAGTGAGATAGCTCCAGCTTGCCCTGTACAGAGTAGTGGAAGCTGGATTCTCTTTACCTCCTCTCTCTCTCTATACGCTCTCTCTATATAGACCCTCTACCCTCTATCTACTCTCTCAGTCAACATTATTGTTTGTGTAGTATGACCATCATTAAGATACCTCCAGCTGGCCCCGTACGGAGTAGTGGAAGCTGCATTCTCCTCTCTCTCCATATACGCTCTCTCTAGAGACCCTCTACCCTCTATTTACACTCTCAGTCAATATTATTGTTTGTGTATAGTAACTATGACCATCATTCAGATAGCTCCAGCTGGCCCCGTACAGAGTAGTGGAAGCTGCATTCTCTTTACCTCCTCTCTCTCTCTATACGCTCTCTCTATAGACCCTCTACCCTCTATCTACTCTCTCAGTCAATATTGTTTGTGTAGTATGACAATAAGTGAGATAGCTCCAGCTTGCCCTGTACAGAGTAGTGGAAGCTGGATTCTCTTTACCTCCTCTCTCTCTCTATACGCTCTCTCTATATAGACCCTCTACCCTCTATCTACTCTCTCAGTCAACATTATTGTTTGTGTAGTATGACCATCATTAAGATACCTCCAGCTGGCCCCGTACGGAGTAGTGGAAGCTGCATTCTCCTCTCTCTCCATATACGCTCTCTCTAGAGACCCTCTACCCTCTATTCACTCTCTCAGTCAATATTATTGTTTGTGTATAGTAACTATGACTATCATTCAGATAGCTCCAACTGGCCCCGTACGGAGTAGTGGAAGCTGCATTCTCTTTACCCCTCTCTCTCTATATACGCTCTCTCTAGAGACCCTCTACCCTCTATTTACTCTCTCAGTCAATATTATTGTTTGTGTAGTATGACCATCATTCAGATAGCTCCAGCTGGCCCCGTACGGAGTAGTGGAAGCTGCATTCTCTTTACCCCTCTCTCTCTATATACGCTCTCTCTCTAGAGACCCTCTACCCTCTATTTACACTCTTAGTCAATATTATTGTTTGTGTAGTATGACCATCATTCAGATAGCTCCAGCTAGCCCCGTACGGAGTAGTGGAAGCTGGATTCTCTTTACCCCTCTCTATTATACGCTCTCTCTATAGAGACTCTCTTCCCTCTATCTTCTCTTTCAGTCAATATTATTGTTTGTGTAGTATGACCATCATTGAGATAGCTCCAGCTGGCCCTGTATAGGAGTAGTGGAAGCTGCATTCTCTTTACCCCTCTCTCTCTCTCTATACGCTCTCTCTAGAGACCCTCTACCCTCTATTTACACTCTCAGTCAATATTATTGTTTGTGTATAACTAGCATCATTCAGATCTAGCTCCAGCTGGCCCCGTAAGGAGTAGTGCAAGCTGCATTCTCTTTACCCCTCTCTCTCTCTCTATACGCTCTCTCTATAGACCCTCTTCCCTCTATCTACTCTCTCAGTCAATATTATTGTTTGTGTATAGTAAATATGACCATCATTCAGATAGCTCCAGCTGCCCCCGTCCGGAGTAGTGCAAGCTGCATTCTCTTTACCTCCTCTCTCTCCATATACGATCTCTCTAGAGACCCTCTACCCTCTATCTACTCTCTCAGTCAATATTGTTTGTGTAGTATGACAATAAGTGAGATAGCTCCAGCTTGCCCTGTACAGAGTAGTGGAAGCTGCATTCTCTTTACCTCCTCTCTCTCTCTATACGCTCTCTCTATATAGCCCCTCTATACCATCTATCTACCCTCTCAGTCAATATTATTGTTTGTGTAGTATGACCATCATTGAGATAGCTTCAGCTGGCCCCGTACGGAGTAGTGGAAGCTGCATTCTCTTTACCCCTCTCTCTCTATATACGCTCTCTCTAGAGACCCTCTACCCTCTATTTACTCTCTCAGTCAATATTATTGTTTGTGTATAGTAACTATGACCATCATTCAGATAGCTCCAACTGGCCCCGTACGGAGTAGTGGAAGCTGCATTCTCTTTACCCCTCTCTCTCTCTATATACGCTCTCTCTAGAGACCCTCTACCCTCTATTTACTCTCTCAGTCAATATTATTGTTTGTGTAGTATGACCATCATTCAGATAGCTCCAGCTGGCCCCGTACGGAGTAGTGGAAGCTGCATTCTCTTTACCCCTCTCTCTCTATATACGCTCTCTCTAGAGACCCTCTACCATCTATTTACTCTCTCAGTCAAAATTATTGTTTGTGTAGTATGACCATCATTGAGATAGCTTCAGCTGGCCCCGTAAGGAGTAGTGGAAGCTGGATTCTCTTTACCCCTCTCTCTCTCTCTATATACGCCCTCTCTATAGACCCTCTATACTCTATTTACTCTCTCAGTCAATATTATTGTTTGTGTATAGTAACTATGACCATCATTCAGAGAGCTCCAGCTGGCCCCGTACGGAGTAGTGGAAGCTGCATTCTCTTTACCCCTCTCTCTCTATATACGCTCTCTCTAGAGACCCTCTACCCTCTATTTACTCTCTCAGTCAATATTATTGTCTGTGTAGTATGACCATCATTGAGATAGCTTCAGCTGGCCCCGTAAGGAGTAGTGGAAGCTGGATTCTCTTTACCCCTCTCTCTCTATATACGCTCTCTCTAGAGACCCTCTACCCTCTATTTACACTCTCAGACAATATTATTGTTTGTGTATAGTAACTATGACCATCATTCAGATAGCTCCAGCTGGCCCCGTACAGAGTAGTGGAAGCTGCATTCTCTTTACCTCCTCTCTCTCTCTCTATACGCTCTCTCTATAGACCCTCTACCCTCTATCTACTCTCTCAGTCAATATTGTTTGTGTAGTATGACAATAAGTGAGATAGCTCCAGCTTGCCCTGTACAGAGTAGTGGAAGCTGGATTCTCTTTACCTCCTCTCTCTCTCTATACGCTCTCTCTATATAGACCCTCTACCCTCTATCTACTCTCTCAGTCAACATTATTGTTTGTGTAGTATGACCATCATTAAGATACCTCCAGCTGGCCCCGTACGGAGTAGTGGAAGCTGCATTCTCCTCTCTCTCCATATACGCTCTCTCTAGAGACCCTCTACCCTCTATTTACTCTCTCAGTCAATATTATTGTCTGTGTAGTATGACCATCATTGAGATAGCTTCAGCTGGCCCCGTAAGGAGTAATGGAAGCTGGATTCTCTTTACCCATCTCTCTCTATATACGCTCTCTCTAGAGACCCTCTACCCTCTATTTACTCTCTCAGTCAATATTATTGTCTGTGTAGTATGACCATCATTGAGATAGCTTCAGCTGGGCCCGTAAGGAGTAGTGGAAGCTGGATTCTCTTCACCCATCTCTCTCTATATACGCTCTCTCTAGAGACCCTCTACCCTCTATCTACTCTCTCAGTCAATATTATTGTCTGTGTAGTATGACCATCATTGAGATAGCTTCAGCTGGCCCCGTAAGGAGTAGTGGAAGCTGGATTCTCTTTACCCCTCTCTCTCTCTCTATATACGCCCTCTCTATAGACCCTCTATACTCTCTATTTACACTCTCAGTCAATATTATTGTTTGTGTATAGTAACTATGACTATCATTCAGATAACTCCAACTGGCCCCGTACGGAGTAGTGGAAGCTGCATTCTCTTTACCCCTCTCTCTCTATATACGCTCTCTCTAGAGACCCTCTACCCTCTATTTACTCTCTCAGTCAATATTATTGTTTGTGTAGTATGACCATCATTCAGATAGCTCCAGCTGGCCCCGTACGGAGTAGTGGAAGCTGCATTCTCTTTACCCCTCTCTCTCTATATACGCTCTCTCTCTAGAGACCCTCTACCCTCTATTTACTCTCTCAGTCAATATTATTGTTTGTGTATATACTATGACCATCATTCAGAGAGCTCCAGCTGGCCCCGTACGGAGTAGTGGAAGCTGCATTCTCCTTACCCCTCTCTCTATATATACGCTCTCTCTAGAGACCCTCTACCCTATTTTACACTCTCAGACAATATTATTGTTTGTGTATAGTAACTATGACCATCATTCAGATAGCTCCAGCTGGCCCCGTACGGAGTAGTGGAAGCTGCATTCTCTTTACCCCTCTCTCTCTATATACGCTCTCTCTAGAGACCCTCTACCATCTATTTACTCTCTCAGTCAATATTATTGTTTGTGTAGTATGACCATCATTCAGATAGCTCCAGCTGGCCCCGTACGGAGTAGTGGAAGCTGCATTCTCTTTACCCCTCTCTCTCTATATACGCTCTCTCTAGAGACCCTCTACCCTCTATTTACTCTCTCAGTCAATATTATTGTTTGTGTATAGTAACTATGACCATCATTCAGAGAGCTCCAGCTGGCCCCGTACGGAGTAGTGGAAGCTGCATTCTCTTTACCCCTCTCTCTCTATATACGCTCTCTCTAGAGACCCTCTACCCTCTATTTACTCTCTCAGTCAATATTATTGTTTGTGTATAGTAACTATGACCATCATTCAGAGAGCTCCAGCTGGCCCCGTACGGAGTAGTGGAAGCTGCATTCTCTTTACCCCTCTCTCTCTATATACGCTCTCTCTAGAGACCCTCTACCCTCTATTTACTCTCTCAGTCAATATTATTGTCTGTGTAGTATGACCATCATTGAGATAGCTTCAGCTGGCCCCGTAAGGAGTAGTGGAAGCTGGATTCTCTTTACCCCTCTCTCTATATATACGCTCTCTCTAGAGACCCTCTACCCTCTATTTACACTCTCAGACAACATTATTGTTTGTGTATAGTAACTATGACCATCATTCAGATAGCTCCAGCTGGCCCCGTACAGAGTAGTGGAAGCTGCATTCTCTTTACCTCCTCTCTCTCTCTCTATACGCTCTCTCTATAGACCCTCTACCCTCTATCTACTCTCTCAGTCAATATTGTTTGTGTAGTATGACAATAAGTGAGATAGCTCCAGCTTGCCCTGTACAGAGTAGTGGAAGCTGGATTCTCTTTACCTCCTCTCTCTCTCTATACGCTCTCTCTATATAGACCCTCTACCCTCTATCTACTCTCTCAGTCAACATTATTGTTTGTGTAGTATGACCATCATTAAGATACCTCCAGCTGGCCCCGTACGGAGTAGTGGAAGCTGCATTCTCCTCTCTCTCCATATACGCTCTCTCTAGAGACCCTCTACCCTCTATTTACTCTCTCAGTCAATATTATTGTCTGTGTAGTATGACCATCATTGAGATAGCTTCAGCTGGCCCCGTAAGGAGTAGTGGAAGCTGGATTCTCTTTACCCATCTCTCTCTATATACGCTCTCTCTAGAGACCCTCTACCCTCTATTTACTCTCTCAGTCAATATTATTGTTTGTGTAGTATGACCATCATTCAGATAGCTCCAGCTGGCCCCGTACGGAGTAGTGGAAGCTGCATTCTCTTTACCCCTCTCTCTCTATATACGCTCTCTCTCTAGAGACCCTCTACCCTCTATTTACTCTCTCAGTCAATATTATTGTTTGTGTAGTATGACCATCATTCAGATAGCTCCAGCTGGCCCCGTACGGAGTAGTGGAAGCTGCATTCTCTTTACCCCTCTCTCTCTATATACGCTCTCTCTAGAGACCCTCTACCTTCTATTTACTCTCTCAGTCAATATTATTGTTTGTGTATATACTATGACCATCATTCAGAGAGCTCCAGCTGGCCCCGTACGGAGTAGTGGAAGCTGCATTCTCCTTACCCCTCTCTCTATATATACGCTCTCTCTAGAGACCCTCTACCCTCTATTTACACTCTCAGTCAATATTATTGTTTGTGTATAGTAACTATGACCATCATTCAGATAGCTCCAGCTGGCCCCGTACAGAGTAGTGGAAGCTGCATTCTCTTTACCTCCTCTCTCTCTCTATACGCTCTCTCTATAGACCCTCTACCCTCTATCTACTCTTTCAGTCAATATTGTTTGTGTAGTATGACAATAAGTGAGATAGCTCCAGCTTGCCCTGTACAGAGTAGTGGAAGCTGGATTCTCTTTACCTCCTCTCTCTCTCTATACGCTCTCTCTATATAGACCCTCTACCCTCTATCTACTCTCTCAGTCAACATTATTGTTTGTGTAGTATGACCATCATTAAGATACCTCCAGCTGGCCCCGTACGGAGTAGTGGAAGCTGCATTCTCCTCTCTCTCCATATACGCTCTCTCTAGAGACCCTCTACCCTCTATTTACACTCTCAGTCAATATTATTGTTTGTGTATAGTAACTATGACCATCATTCAGATAGCTCCAGCTGGCCCCGTACAGAGTAGTGGAAGCTGCATTCTCTTTACCTCCTCTCTCTCTCTATACGCTCTCTCTATAGACCCTCTACCCTCTATCTACTCTCTCAGTCAATATTGTTTGTGTAGTATGACAATAAGTGAGATAGCTCCAGCTTGCCCTGTACAGAGTAGTGGAAGCTGGATTCTCTTTACCTCCTCTCTCTCTCTATACGCTCTCTCTATATAGACCCTCTACCCTCTATCTACTCTCTCAGTCAACATTATTGTTTGTGTAGTATGACCATCATTAAGATACCTCCAGCTGGCCCCGTACGGAGTAGTGGAAGCTGCATTCTCCTCTCTCTCCATATACGCTCTCTCTAGAGACCCTCTACCCTCTATTCACTCTCTCAGTCAATATTATTGTTTGTGTATAGTAACTATGACTATCATTCAGATAGCTCCAACTGGCCCCGTACGGAGTAGTGGAAGCTGCATTCTCTTTACCCCTCTCTCTCTATATACGCTCTCTCTAGAGACCCTCTACCCTCTATTTACTCTCTCAGTCAATATTATTGTTTGTGTAGTATGACCATCATTCAGATAGCTCCAGCTGGCCCCGTACGGAGTAGTGGAAGCTGCATTCTCTTTACCCCTCTCTCTCTATATACGCTCTCTCTCTAGAGACCCTCTACCCTCTATTTACACTCTTAGTCAATATTATTGTTTGTGTAGTATGACCATCATTCAGATAGCTCCAGCTAGCCCCGTACGGAGTAGTGGAAGCTGGATTCTCTTTACCCCTCTCTATTATACGCTCTCTCTATAGAGACTCTCTTCCCTCTATCTTCTCTTTCAGTCAATATTATTGTTTGTGTAGTATGACCATCATTGAGATAGCTCCAGCTGGCCCTGTATAGGAGTAGTGGAAGCTGCATTCTCTTTACCCCTCTCTCTCTATATACGCTCTCTCTCTAGAGACCCTCTACCCTCTATTTACTCTCTCAGTCAATATTATTGTTTGTGTATATACTATGACCATCATTCAGAGAGCTCCAGCTGGCCCCGTACGGAGTAGTGGAAGCTGCATTCTCCTTACCCCTCTCTCTATATATACGCTCTCTCTAGAGACCCTCTACCCTCTATTTACACTCTCAGTCAATATTATTGTTTGTGTATAGTAACTATGACCATCATTCAGATAGCTCCAGCTGGCCCCGTACAGAGTAGTGGAAGCTGCATTCTCTTTACCTCCTCTCTCTCTCTATACGCTCTCTCTATAGACCCTCTACCCTCTATCTACTCTCTCAGTCAATATTGTTTGTGTAGTATGACAATAAGTGAGATAGCTCCAGCTTGCCCTGTACAGAGTAGTGGAAGCTGGATTCTCTTTACCTCCTCTCTCTCTCTATACGCTCTCTCTATATAGACCCTCTACCCTCTATCTACTCTCTCAGTCAACATTATTGTTTGTGTAGTATGACCATCATTAAGATACCTCCAGCTGGCCCCGTACGGAGTAGTGGAAGCTGCATTCTCCTCTCTCTCCATATACGCTCTCTCTAGAGACCCTCTACCCTCTATTTACTCTCTCAGTCAATAGTATTGTCTGTGTAGTATGACCATCATTGAGATAGCTTCAGCTGGCCCCGTAAGGAGTAGTGGAAGCTGGATTCTCTTTACCCATCTCTCTCTATATACGCTCTCTCTAGAGACCCTCTACCCTCTATTTACTCTCTCAGTCAATATTATTGTCTGTGTAGTATGACCATCATTGAGATAGCTTCAGCTGGGCCCGTAAGGAGTAGTGGAAGCTGGATTCTCTTCACCCATCTCTCTCTATATACGCTCTCTCTAGAGACCCTCTACCCTCTATCTACTCTCTCAGTCAATATTATTGTCTGTGTAGTATGACCATCATTGAGATAGCTTCAGCTGGCCCCGTAAGGAGTAGTAGAAGCTGGATTCTCTTTACCCCTCTCTCTCTCTCTATATACGCCCTCTCTATAGACCCTCTATACTCTCTATTTACACTCTCAGTCAATATTATTGTTTGTGTATAGTAACTATGACTATCATTCAGATAGCTCCAACTGGCCCCGTACGGAGTAGTGGAAGCTGCATTCTCTTTACCCCTCTCTCTCTATATACGCTCTCTCTAGAGACCCTCTACCCTCTATTTACTCTCTCAGTCAATATTATTGTTTGTGTAGTATGACCATCATTCAGATAGCTCCAGCTGGCCCCGTACGGAGTAGTGGAAGCTGCATTCTCTTTACCCCTCTCTCTCTATATACGATCTCTCTCTAGAGACCCTCTACCCTCTATTTACTCTCTCAGTCAATATTATTGTTTGTGTAGTATGACCATCATTCAGATAGCTCCAGCTGGCCCCGTACGGAGTAGTGGAAGCTGCATTCTCTTTACCCCTCTCTCTCTATATACGCTCTCTCTAGAGACCCTCTACCTTCTATTTACTCTCTCAGTCAATATTATTGTTTGTGTATATACTATGACCATCATTCAGAGAGCTCCAGCTGGCCCCGTACGGAGTAGTGGAAGCTGCATTCTCTTTACCCCTCTCTCTATATATACGCTCTCTCTAGAGACCCTCTACCGTCTATTTACACTCTCAGTCAATATTATTGTTTGTGTATAGTAACTATGACCATCATTCAGATAGCTCCAGCTGGCCCCGTACAGAGTAGTGGAAGCTGCATTCTCTTTACCTCCTCTCTCTCTCTAATCTCTCTATAGACCCTCTACCCTCTATCTACTCTCTCAGTCAATATTGTTTGTGTAGTATGACAATAAGTGAGATAGCTCCAGCTTGCCCTGTACAGAGTAGTGGAAGCTGGATTCTCTTTACCTCCTCTCTCTCTCTATACGCTCTCTCTATATAGACCCTCTACCCTCTATCTACTCTCTCAGTCAACATTATTGTTTGTGTAGTATGACCATCATTAAGATACCTCCAGCTGGCCCCGTACGGAGTAGTGGAAGCTGCATTCTCTTTACCTCCTCTCTCTCTCTATACGCTCTCTCTATAGACCCTCTACCCTCTATCTACTCTCTCAGTCAATATTGTTTGTGTAGTATGACAATAAGTGAGATAGCTCCAGCTTGCCCTGTACAGAGTAGTGGAAGCTGGATTCTCTTTACCTCCTCTCTCTCTCTATACGCTCTCTCTATAGACCCTCTACCCTCTATCTACTCTCTCAGTCAATATTGTTTGTGTAGTATGACAATAAGTGAGATAGCTCCAGCTTGCCCTGTACAGAGTAGTGGAAGCTGGATTCTCCTCTCTCTCCATTATACGCTCTCTTTATATAGACCCTCTACCCTCTATTTACTCTCTCAGTCAATATTATTGTCTGTGTAGTATGGCCATCATTAAGATAGCTCCAGCTGGCCCCGTACGGTGGAAGCTGCATTCTCCTCTCTCTCCATTATACGCTCTCTTTATATA
>JAVYIG010003005.1:130000-215513 GCA_035222895.1 Strongylocentrotus droebachiensis
ATAGGGGGCTGAAATCAGGCAATAGAGGGTTATACAACAGGTTGGTGCTGGAGGAGACTGCTGAAAAGCTGGGCTTGTAGACTGCAGCCAGGCCTGATTTCAGCCCCCTGTTATAGGGGGCTGAAATCAGGCAATAGAGAGGGCAATAAAAAGCTCATAACAGAAAGTTGAAAAATTGATCCCTCAGTAAAGATTTTTTTTTTTAAACAAATTAAAAAAAAAAAAAAAAAAAAAAAAAAAAAATCCAAATTATTTACAGGGTTAGATGTAGTGGAACCGATGGACGTAACTGATCCATCATCCTACCAAGGAGAACCAAAAATGGAGACCAAAGAGTCTCCAGTGGTGTAATTTTTGTATCTAGACAGAAATAACCGTCTAGCATGGGTAAATCTATAGTATTTTTTTCTCTACCAGTTCAGAAACACGATCGCGATGGACACTAAAGAGTTTCAAAATATACATGCAGGCTGTTTCAAGCCCTAGCATGTCCCCCCCCCCCCCCCCCCCCTCCGAGATCGCGACCTCTGGTGTCGTTTTTATATTTTATATTTTATAAAAAGAATCAATATCATTATTTTGTTTAGTGGGTGGGGAAATTCAGACGGGTATTTTACCCATATGTTGCAATAGTGATAATTTTTTTTACTTCGTTTGCTGGCATTTGCACCTGGCAGTTGTACGCCCCATTTCAACAGTATAAAAGTCTTAACAGAGGGTGAATGTGATCATTATTTTGGGTGCGCGCCATGCGATTAGTTGCCATCGATGGTTTAATTGCTTTCGTTACGTAGCTATATCTTGCCTGATATTTATTGAATCTCAGCATATGGAGCTCGAAAAACCGATAACTGATCCACAATCCTACCAGTTCAGTAACACGATCGCGATGGACACTAAAGAGTTTCAAAATTTATATGCAGGCTGTTTCAAGCCCTATAGCCCTACGGATCACTGCGCGGGGTTTGATCTAGAGGAAGCGATGGACATAACTGATACACCATCCTACCAAGGAGAACCAAAATGGAGAGCAAAAAGTCTTCAGTAGTGCATTTCTTGTTTATCTACACCATAGAGATATATACTTAATAAGGCTATATATCTCTATGATCTACACAGAAATAACCGTCTAGTTTGGGTAAATATATACTATTTTTTTCTCACAACCAGTGAGTTGACGTCTGCAATATCGCTGTCTTTTGAACTGACGGCGGGCTGACGTCTGTACTGTATTGTAGTGTATTTATTTAGACATAAATTACCGTCTGGTATGGGTAACTCTTTTTGTACTCATCCAAGTTTGTCTCACAACCAGTGAGTGGTTGACGTCTGCAGTAATCGGCAATATCGCCGTCTGCAATGAAACTTGAAAATATATTTGTACTTGGTCCACATGCAGTGTACAACAGGCTTATACAACAGGTTGGTGATGGAGGAGACTGCTGAAAAGCTGGGCTTGTAGATTGCAGCCAGGCCTGATTTCAACCGGTTATAGGGGGCTGAAATCAGGCAATAGAGGGTTATACAACAGGTTGGTGCTGGAGGAGACTGCTGAAAAGCTGGGCTTGTAGATTTCAGCCGGTTATAGGGGGCTGAAATCAGGCAATAGAGGGTTATACAACAGGTTGGTGCTGGAGGAGACTGCTGAAAAGCTGGGCTTGTAGACTGCAGCCAGGCCTGATTTCAGCCCCCTTGTTATAGGGGGCTGAAATCAGGCAATAGAGAGGGCAATAAAAAGCTCATAACAGAAAGTTGAAAATTGATCCCTCAGTAAAGATTTTTTTTTTTTACCAAATTAAAAAAAAAAAAAAAAAAAAAAAAAAAAAATCCAAATTATTTACAGGGTTAGATGTAGTGGAACCGATGGACGTAACTGATCCATCATCCTACCAAGGAGAACCAAAAATGGAGACCAAAGAGTCTCCAGTGGTGTAATTTTTGTATCTAGACAGAAATAACCGTCTAGCATGGGTAAATCTAGAGTATTTTTTTCTCTACCAGTTCAGAAACACGATCGCGATGGACACTAAAGAGTTTCAAAATATACATGCAGGCTGTTTCAAGCCCTAGCATGTCCCCCCCCCCCCCCCCCCCCCCCCGAGATCGCGACCTCTGGTGTCGTTTTTATATTTTATATTTTATAAAAAGAATCAATATCATTATTTTGTTTAGTGGGTGGGGAAATTCAGACGGGTATTTTACCCATATGTTGCAATAGTGATATTTTTTTTTTACTTCGTTTGCTGGCATTTGCACCTGGCAGTTGTACGCCCCATTTCAACAGTATAAAAGTCTTAACAGAGGGTGAATGTGATCATTATTTTGGGTGCGCGCCATGCGATTAGTTGCCATCGATGGTTTAATTGCTTTCGTTACGTAGCTATATCTTGCCTGACATTTGATTGAATCTCAGCATATGGAGCTCGAAAAACCGATAACTGATCCACAATCCTACCAGTTCAGTAACACGATCGCGATGGACACTAAAGAGTTTCAAAATTTATATGCAGGCTGTTTCAAGCCCTAGCCCTACGGATCACTGCGCGGGGTTTGATCTATAGAGGAAGCGATGGACATAACTGATACACCATCCTACCAAGGAGAACCAAAATGGAGAGCAAAAAGTCTTCAGTAGTGTATTTCTTGTTTATCTACACAGAAATAACCGTCTAGTTTGGGTAAATATAAAGTATTTTTTTTCTCACAACCAGTGAGTCGACGTCTGCAATATCGCTGTCCTTTGAACTGACGTCTGTACTGTATTGTAGTGTATTTATTTAGACATAAATTACCGTCTGGTATGGGTAACTCTTTTTGTACTCATCCAAGTTTGTCTCACAACCAGTGAGTGGTTGACGTCTGCAGTAATCGGCAATATCGCCGTCTGCAATGAAACTTGAAAATATATTTGTAATTAGTGTACAACAGGCTTATACAACAGGTTGGTGATGGAGGAGACTGCTGAAAAGCTGGGCTTGTAGATTTCAGCCGGTTATAGGGGGCTGAAATCAGGCAATAGAGGGTTATACAACAGGTTGGTGCTGGAGGAGACTGCTGAAAAGCTCGGCTTGTAGATTGCAGCCAGGACCTGATTTCAGCCGGTTATAGGGGGCTGAAATCAGGCAATAGAGGGTTATACAACAGGTTGGTGCTGGAGGAGACTGCTGAAAAGCTGGGCTTGTAGACTGCAGCCAGGCCTGATTTCAGCCCCCTGTTATAGGGGGCTGAAATCAGGCAATAGAGAGGGCAATAAAAAGCTCATAACGGAAAGTTGAAAAAAAATTGATCCCTCTGTAAAGATTTTTTTTTTTACGAATTAAAAAAAAAAAAAAAAAAAAAAAAAAAAATCCAAATTATTTACAGGGTTAGATGTAGAGGAACCGATGGATGTAACTGATCCATCATCCTACCAAGGAGAACCAAAAATGGAGACCAAAGAGTCTCCAGTGGTGTATTTTTTGTATCTAGACAGAAATAACCGTCTAGCATGGGTACATCTATAGTATTTTTTTCTCTACCAGTTCAGTAACACGATCGCGAAGGACACTAAAGAGTTTCAAAATGTATATGCAGGCTGTTTCAAGCCCTAGCCCTACGGATCACTGCGCGGGGTTTGATCTAGAGGAAGCGATGGACATAACTGATACACCATCCTACCAAGGAGAACCAAAATGGAGAGCAAAAAGTCTTCAGTAGTGTATTTCTTGTTTATCTACACAGAAATAACCGTCTAGTTTGGGTAAATATATAGTATTTTTTTCTCACAACCAGTGAGTTGACGTCTGCAATATCGCTGTCTTTTGAACTGACGGCGGGCTGACGTCTGTACTGTATTGTAGTGTATTTATTATTTAGACATAAATGACCGTCTGGTATGGGTAACTCTTTTTGTACTCATCCGATCTATCCAAGTTTGTGTCACAACCAGTAAGTAGTTGACGTCTGCAGTATATCGCCGTCTGCAATGAAACTTGAAAATATATTTGTAATTGGTCCACATGCAGTGTACAACAGGCTTATACAACAGGTTGGTGATGGAGGAGACTGCTGAAAAGCTGGGCTTGTAGATTGCAGCCAGGCCTGATTTCAGCCGGTTATAGGGGGCTGAAATCAGGCAATAGAGGGTTATACAACAGGTTGGTGCTGGAAGAGACTGCTGAAAAGCTGGGCTTGTAGATTACAGCCAGGCCTGATTTCAGCCGGTTATAGGGGGCTGAAATCAGGCAATAGAGGGTTATACAACAGGTTGGTGCTGGAGGAGACTGCTGAAGCTGGGCTTGTAGACTGCAGCCAGGCCTGATTTCAGCGGGTTAGGGGCTGAAATCAGGCAATAGAGGGTTATACAACAGGTTGGTGCTGGAGGAGACTGCTGAAAAGCTGGGCTTGTAGATTGCAGCCAGGCCTGATTTCAGCCGGTTATAGGGGGCTGAAATCAGGCAATAGAGGGTTATACAACAGGTTGGTAATGGAGGAGACTGCTGAAAAGCTGGGCTTGTAGATTGCAGCCAGGCCTGATTTCAGCCCCCTGTTATAGGGGGCTGAAATCAGGCCTGGCTGCAATCTAGTTGTAAACAAAAGTATATCTGCCTTAGCTGCCAGAGAAAGGTCGATTTTGATTAGGGTTGAGTTCTAGGAAGAGGTGCACATAATTTGTGAGCGTTATCATTGTTATTACGCAAGTGTGGAAGAATATCAGATAACAAATGTTTCCTGAAAAGCATGACTCTTCAAAGCCGTCATATTCTAAATATGGCATGTAACAGCATAAAAATCGGGACTGAATTTTTATGCCAGATGTTTGTGTAGTCCCATATTCATTTTAGTTGTAAAAAAGAGTTTATCTGCCAGAGCTTTACCTGCCAGCTAGAGATTGAACACTTAACAGTTGTATAATGCGGTCGGCAAACATGCAGACGCGAGCCGGAAAACCAATGAATACTGCAATACATTTTACATGCTTAATTGTTGGCATTTAACTCCAAGTATTTAAATGCCCAGCATATAGAAGTGGTAGGAACATCATCAACAATAGAGTTTTAAAAAAGGGTAAGTCATGACTCGTAGGACGAGCAACGAAGACATGTGTATGTTTATATATGTTGTGCAGATAGATATAGACTATACAACAATAGCGAGGGCAATAAAAAGCACATAACAGAAAGTTGAGTAAATTGATCCCCGAGTATAGAATTTGATTTTTTTTTTTTTTTTTTTTTTTTTGGGGGGGGGGGGGGGGGGGTTATTTTCATTTTTGTTCCCCAAGTTTCCAACATTTTTTCCATCCACTTTTTTTCTAAATATTAGAATTTGATATGAAATCTAGGTCGCGTTCACGTTCGAATTCCGGGGGACGATTTAGAAGGACGACGAAATGCATCGTAAGCCACAGGTTCGATTTGCTGACGGAAAAAAAGAGATCACTTCGATAAACATCTGCACAGCTCATCGCTACGCCAAGCATAGAAGTGGTTGGAATATCATCATCAATAGAGTAAAAACAAAGGTTCAGTCATGACTCATCTATAGGACGAGCAACGAAGACATGTGTAAGCTTTATATATGCTGTGCAGATAGGTATAGACTATACAACAATAGAGAGGGCAATGAAAAGCATATAAGGACAAATTGAAAAAATTGATCCGTCTGTATTGATTTTTTTTTTCCAAGGAATTTTTTTTTTTTTTTCGAAACATGACAATTTGTTTTCTCTAACTGTATAAAACAGTATTGCAGAGAGCGAATTATGTCATTTCGCTGCACTGCTGGATAAGAAAAGCTCATAAAAAAAATATTAATCCCTCAGTAAAGATTTTTTTTTCCCCCAAGTATAAGAAGAAAAAAAAATCTTTTTCGAAACATGACAATTTGTTTTCTTTAACTGTATGAAACAGTATTGCAGAGAGCGAATTATTTCATTTCGGAGCACTGCGGGATAAGAAAATTGTCATAGGTAGTTTGTCTGTATACGTGCATGTTCTTGCCAGATCAATTCAGTTGAATGTCAGCATGGAGATAGAAATATCGATTGACGTTTTTGATTCACCATCCTCCCAAGATGAACCAATGGAGACCGAAGAGTCTCAAGATTCAGGTTCAATCCCTGGGGATCTCTGCACGGGGTTAGATGAACCGATGGAGGTAGATCTAGATGATCCACAATCCTCCCAAGATGAACCAATGGAGACCGAAGAGTCTCAAGATTCAGGTTCAATCCCTGGGGATCTCTGCACGGGGTTAGATGAACCGATGGACGTAGATGGTCCACAATCCACCCAAGATGAACCAATGGAGACCGAAGAGTCTCAAGATTAAGATATATCGGGTTGGCGTCTATTCAGTAGTGTATTGTATTTATCTAGACAGAAATACCCGTGTAGCATGGCAAATCTTTTTTGTACTCATCCAATCTATCCAATTTTGTCTCACAACCAGTGAGTTGACGTCTGCAATATCGCTGTCTTTTGAACTGACGGCGGGCTGACGTCTGTACTGTATTGTAGTGTATTTATTAAGACATAAATGACCGTCTGGTATGGGTAACTCTTTTTGTACTCATCCGATCTATCCAAGTTTGTGTCACAACCAGTGAGTAGTTGACGTCTGCAGTAATCGGCAATATCGCCGTCTGCAATGAAACTTGAAAATATATTTGTAATTGGTCCACATGCAGTGTACAACAGGCTTATACAACAGGTTGGTGATGGAGGAGACTGCTGAAAAGCTGGGCTTGTAGATTGCAGCCAGGCCTGATTTCAGCCGGTTATAGGGGGCTGAAATCAGGCAATAGAGGGTTATACAACAGGTTGGTGCTGGAGGAGACTGCTGAAAAGCTGGGCTTGTAGATTGCAGCCAGGCCTGATTTCAGCCGGTTATAGGGGGCTGAAATCAGGCAATAGAGGGTTATACAACAGCTTGGTAATGGAGGAGACTGCTGAAAAGCTGGGCTTGTGTAAGCTTTATATATGCTGTGCAGATAGGTATAGACTATACAACAATAGAGAGGGCAATGAAAAGCATATAAGGACAAATTGAAAAAATTGATCCGTCTGTATTGATTTTTTTTTTCCAAGGAATTTTTTTTTTTTTTTCGAAACATGACAATTTGTTTTCTCTAACTGTATAAAACAGTATTGCAGAGAGCGAATTATGTCATTTCGCTGCACTGCTGGATAAGAAAAGCTCATAAAAAAAATATTAATCCCTCAGTAAAGATTTTTTTTTCCCCCAAGTATAAGAAGAAAAAAAAATCTTTTTCGAAACATGACAATTTGTTTTCTTTAACTGTATGAAACAGTATTGCAGAGAGCGAATTATTTCATTTCGGAGCACTGCGGGATAAGAAAATTGTCATAGGTAGTTTGTCTGTATACGTGCATGTTCTTGCCAGATCAATTCAGTTGAATGTCAGCATGGAGATAGAAATATCGATTGACGTTTTTGATTCACCATCCTCCCAAGATGAACCAATGGAGACCGAAGAGTCTCAAGATTCAGGTTCAATCCCTGGGGATCTCTGCACGGGGTTAGATGAACCGATGGAGGTAGATCTAGATGATCCACAATCCTCCCAAGATGAACCAATGGAGACCGAAGAGTCTCAAGATTCAGGTTCAATCCCTGGGGATCTCTGCACGGGGTTAGATGAACCGATGGACGTAGATGGTCCACAATCCACCCAAGATGAACCAATGGAGACCGAAGAGTCTCAAGATTAAGATATATCGGGTTGGCGTCTATTCAGTAGTGTATTGTATTTATCTAGACAGAAATACCCGTGTAGCATGGCAAATCTTTTTTGTACTCATCCAATCTATCCAATTTTGTCTCACAACCAGTGAGTTGACGTCTGCAATATCGCTGTCTTTTGAACTGACGGCGGGCTGACGTCTGTACTGTATTGTAGTGTATTTATTAAGACATAAATGACCGTCTGGTATGGGTAACTCTTTTTGTACTCATCCGATCTATCCAAGTTTGTGTCACAACCAGTGAGTAGTTGACGTCTGCAGTAATCGGCAATATCGCCGTCTGCAATGAAACTTGAAAATATATTTGTAATTGGTCCACATGCAGTGTACAACAGGCTTATACAACAGGTTGGTGATGGAGGAGACTGCTGAAAAGCTGGGCTTGTAGATTGCAGCCAGGCCTGATTTCAGCCGGTTATAGGGGGCTGAAATCAGGCAATAGAGGGTTATACAACAGGTTGGTGCTGGAGGAGACTGCTGAAAAGCTGGGCTTGTAGATTGCAGCCAGGCCTGATTTCAGCCGGTTATAGGGGGCTGAAATCAGGCAATAGAGGGTTATACAACAGCTTGGTAATGGAGGAGACTGCTGAAAAGCTGGGCTTGTGTAAGCTTTATATATGCTGTGCAGATAGGTATAGACTATACAACAATAGAGAGGGCAATGAAAAGCATATAAGGACAAATTGAAAAAATTGATCCGTCTGTATTGATTTTTTTTTTCCAAGGAAATTTTTTTTTTTTTTTCGAAACATGACAATTTGTTTTCTCTAACTGTATAAAACAGTATTGCAGAGAGCGAATTATGTCATTTCGCTGCACTGCTGGATAAGAAAAGCTCATAAAAAAAATATTAATCCCTCAGTAAAGATTTTTTTTTCCCCCAAGTATAAGAAAAAAAAAAAATCTTTTTCGAAACATGACAATTTGTTTTCTTTAACTGTATGAAACAGTATTGCAGAGAGCAAATTATTTCATTTCGGAGCACTGCGGGATAAGAAAATTGTCATAGGTAGTTTGTCTGTATACGTGCATGTTCTTGCCAGATCAATTCAGTTGAATGTCAGCATGGAGATAGAAATATCGATTGACGTTTTTGATTCACCATCCTCCCAAGATGAACCAATGGAGACCGAAGAGTCTCAAGATTCAGGTTCAATCCGTGGGGATCTCTGCACGGGGTAAGATGAACCGATGGAGGTAGATCTAGATGGTCCACAATCCTCCCAAGATGAACCAATGGAGACCGAAGAGTCTCAAGATTCAGGTTCAATCCCTGGGGATCTCTGCACGGGGTTAGATGAACCGATGGAGGTAGATCTAGATGGTCCACAATCCTCCCAAGATGAACCAATGGAGACCGAAGAGTCTCAAGATTCAGGTTCAATCCCTGGGGATCTCTGCACGGGGTTAGATGAACCGATGGACGTAGATGGTCCACAATCCACCCAAGATGAACCAATGGAGACCGAAGAGTCTCAAGATTAAGATATATCGGGTTGGCGTCTATTCAGTAGTGTATTGTATTTATCTAGACAGAAATACCCGTGTAGCATGGCAAATCTTTTTTGTACTCATCCAATCTATCCAATTTTGTCTCACAACCAGTGAGTTGACGTCTGCAATATCGCTGTCTTTTGAACTGACGGCGGGCTGACGTCTGTACTGTATTGTAGTGTATTTATTAAGACATAAATGACCGTCTGGTATGGGTAACTCTTTTTGTACTCATCCGATCTATCCAAGTTTGTGTCACAACCAGTGAGTAGTTGCATGACGTCTGCAGTAATCGGCAATATCGCCGTCTGCAATGAAACTTGAAAATATATTTGTAATTGGTCCACATGCAGTGTACAACAGGCTTATACAACAGGTTGGTGATGGAGGAGACTGCTGAAAAGCTGGGCTTGTAGATTGCAGCCAGGCCTGATTTCAGCCGGTTATAGGGGGCTGAAATCAGGCAATAAACAGGTTGGTGCTGGAGGAGACTGCTGAAAAGCTGGGCTTGTAGACTGCAGCCAGGCCTGATTTCAGCCGGTTATAGGGGGCTGAAATCAGGCAATAGAGGGTTATACAACAGGTTGGTGCTGGAGGAGACTGCTGAAAAGCTGGGCTTGTAGACTGCAGCCAGGCCTGATTTCAGCCGGTTATAGGGGGCTGAAATCAGGCAATAGAGGGTTATACAACAGGTTGGTGCTGGAGGAGACTGCTGAAAAGCTGGGCTTGTAGATTGCAGCCAGGCCTGATTTCAGCTGGTTATAGGGGGCTGAAATCAGGCAATAGAGGGTTATACAACAGGTTGGTGCTGGAGGAGACTGCTGAAAAGCTGGGCTTGTAGATTGCAGCCAGGCCTGATTTCAGCCGGTTATAGGGGGCTGAAATCAGGCAATAGAGGGTTATACAACAGGTTGGTGCTGGAGGAGACTGCTGAAAAGCTGTCATTTCGCTGCACTGCTGGATAAGAAAAGCTCATAAAAAAAATATTAATCCCTCAGTAAAGATTTTTTTTTCCCCCAAGTATAAGAAAAAAAAAAAATCTTTTTCGAAACATGACAATTTGTTTTCTTTAACTGTATGAAACAGTATTGCAGAGAGCGAATTATTTCATTTCGGAGCACTGCGGGATAAGAAAATTGTCATAGGTAGTTTGTCTGTATACGTGCATGTTCTTGCCAGATCAATTCAGTTGAATGTCAGCATGGAGATAGAAATATCGATTGACGTTTTTGATTCACCATCCTCCCAAGATGAACCAATGGAGACCGAAGAGTCTCAAGATTCAGGTTCAATCCCTGGGGATCTCTGCACGGGGTTAGATGAACCGATGGAGGTAGATCTAGATGATCCACAATCCTCCCAAGATGAACCAATGGAGACCGAAGAGTCTCAAGATTCAGGTTCAATCCCTGGGGATCTCTGCACGGGGTTAGATGAACCGATGGACGTAGATGGTCCACAATCCACCCAAGATGAACCAATGGAGACCGAAGAGTCTCAAGATTAAGATATATCGGGTTGGCGTCTATTCAGTAGTGTATTGTATTTATCTAGACAGAAATACCCGTGTAGCATGGCAAATCTTTTTTGTACTCATCCAATCTATCCAATTTTGTCTCACAACCAGTGAGTTGACGTCTGCAATATCGCTGTCTTTTGAACTGACGGCGGGCTGACGTCTGTACTGTATTGTAGTGTATTTATTAAGACATAAATGACCGTCTGGTATGGGTAACTCTTTTTGTACTCATCCGATCTATCCAAGTTTGTGTCACAACCAGTGAGTAGTTGACGTCTGCAGTAATCGGCAATATCGCCGTCTGCAATGAAACTTGAAAATATATTTGTAATTGGTCCACATGCAGTGTACAACAGGCTTATACAACAGGTTGGTGATGGAGGAGACTGCTGAAAAGCTGGGCTTGTAGATTGCAGCCAGGCCTGATTTCAGCCGGTTATAGGGGGCTGAAATCAGGCAATAGAGGGTTATACAACAGGTTGGTGCTGGAGGAGACTGCTGAAAAGCTGGGCTTGTAGACTGCAGCCAGGCCTGATTTCAGCCGGTTATAGGGGGCTGAAATCAGGCAATAGAGGGTTATACAACAGGTTGGTGCTGGAGGAGACTGCTGAAAAGCTGGGCTTGTAGATTGCAGCCAGGCCTGATTTCAGCTGGTTATAGGGGGCTGAAATCAGGCAATAGAGGGTTATACAACAGGTTGGTGCTGGAGGAGACTGCTGAAAAGCTGGGCTTGTAGATTGCAGCCAGGCCTGATTTCAGCCGGTTATAGGGGGCTGAAATCAGGCAATAGAGGGTTATACAACAGGTTGGTGCTGGAGGAGACTGCTGAAAAGCTGTCATTTCGCTGCACTGCTGGATAAGAAAAGCTCATAAAAAAAATATTAATCCCTCAGTAAAGATTTTTTTTTCCCCCAAGTATAAGAAAAAAAAAAAATCTTTTTCGAAACATGACAATTTGTTTTCTTTAACTGTATGAAACAGTATTGCAGAGAGCGAATTATTTCATTTCGGAGCACTGCGGGATAAGAAAATTGTCATAGGTAGTTTGTCTGTATACGTGCATGTTCTTGCCAGATCAATTCAGTTGAATGTCAGCATGGAGATAGAAATATCGATTGACGTTTTTGATTCACCATCCTCCCAAGATGAACCAATGGAGACCGAAGAGTCTCAAGATTCAGGTTCAATCCCTGGGGATCTCTGCACGGGGTTAGATGAACCGATGGAGGTAGATCTAGATGATCCACAATCCTCCCAAGATGAACCAATGGAGACCGAAGAGTCTCAAGATTCAGGTTCAATCCCTGGGGATCTCTGCACGGGGTTAGATGAACCGATGGACGTAGATGGTCCACAATCCACCCAAGATGAACCAATGGAGACCGAAGAGTCTCAAGATTAAGATATATCGGGTTGGCGTCTATTCAGTAGTGTATTGTATTTATCTAGACAGAAATACCCGTGTAGCATGGCAAATCTTTTTTGTACTCATCCAATCTATCCAATTTTGTCTCACAACCAGTGAGTTGACGTCTGCAATATCGCTGTCTTTTGAACTGACGGCGGGCTGACGTCTGTACTGTATTGTAGTGTATTTATTAAGACATAAATGACCGTCTGGTATGGGTAACTCTTTTTGTACTCATCCGATCTATCCAAGTTTGTGTCACAACCAGTGAGTAGTTGACGTCTGCAGTAATCGGCAATATCGCCGTCTGCAATGAAACTTGAAAATATATTTGTAATTGGTCCACATGCAGTGTACAACAGGCTTATACAACAGGTTGGTGATGGAGGAGACTGCTGAAAAGCTGGGCCGGCTTGTAGATTGCAGCCAGGCCTGATTTCAGCCGGTTATAGGGGGCTGAAATCAGGCAATAGAGGGTTATACAACAGGTTGGTGCTGGAGGAGACTGCTGAAAAGCTGGGCTTGTAGACTGCAGCCAGGCCTGATTTCAGCCGGTTATAGGGGGCTGAAATCAGGCAATAGAGGGTTATACAACAGGTTGGTAATGGAGGAGACTGCTGAAAAGCTGGGCTTGTAGACTGCAGCCAGGACTGATTTCAGCCGGTTATAGGGGGCTGAAATCAGGCAATAGAGGGTTATACAACAGGTTGGTGCTGGAGGAGACTGCTGAAAAGCTGGGCTTGTAGATTGCAGCCAGGCCTGATTTCAGCTGGTTATAGGGGGCTGAAATCAGGCAATAGAGGGTTATACAACAGGTTGGTGCTGGAGGAGACTGCTGAAAAGCTGTCATTTCGCTGCACTGCTGGATAAGAAAAGCTCATAAAAAAAATATTAATCCCTCAGTAAAGATTTTTTTTTCCTCCAAGTATAAGAAGAAAAAAAAAATCTTTTTCGAAACATGACAATTTGTTTTCTTTAACTGTATGAAACAGTATTGCAGAGAGCGAATTATTTCATTTCGGAGCACTGCGGGATAAGAAAATTGTCATAGGTAGTTTGTCTGTATACGTGCATGTTCTTGCCAGATCAATTCAGTTGAATGTCAGCATGGAGATAGAAATATCGATTGACGTTTTTGATTCACCATCCTCCCAAGATGAACCAATGGAGACCGAAGAGTCTCAAGATTCAGGTTCAATCCCTGGGGATCTCTGCACGGGGTTAGATGAACCGATGGAGGTAGATCTAGATGATCCACAATCCTCCCAAGATGAACCAATGGAGACCGAAGAGTCTCAAGATTCAGGTTCAATCCCTGGGGATCTCTGCACGGGGTTAGATGAACCGATGGACGTAGATGGTCCACAATCCACCCAAGATGAACCAATGGAGACCGAAGAGTCTCAAGATTAAGATATATCGGGTTGGCGTCTATTCAGTAGTGTATTGTATTTATCTAGACAGAAATACCTGTGTAGCATGGCAAATCTTTTTTGTACTCATCCAATCTATCCAATTTTGTCTCACAACCAGTGAGTTGACGTCTGCAATATCGCTGTCTTTTGAACTGACGGCGGGCTGACGTCTGTACTGTATTGTAGTGTATTTATTAAGACATAAATGACCGTCTGGTATGGGTAACTCTTTTTGTACTCATCCGATCTATCCAAGTTTGTGTCACAACCAGTGAGTAGTTGACGTCTGCAGTAATCGGCAATATCGCCGTCTGCAATGAAACTTGAAAATATATTTGTAATTGGTCCACATGCAGTGTACAACAGGCTTATACAACAGGTTGGTGATGGAGGAGACTGCTGAAAAGCTGGGCTTGTAGATTGCAGCCAGGCCTGATTTCAGCCGGTTATAGGGGGCTGAAATCAGGCAATAGAGGGTTATACAACAGGTTGGTGCTGGAGGAGACTGCTGAAAAGCTGGGCTTGTAGACTGCAGCCAGGCCTGATTTCAGCCGGTTATAGGGGGCTGAAATCAGGCAATAGAGGGTTATACAACAGGTTGGTAATGGAGGAGACTGCTGAAAAGCTGGGCTTGTAGACTGCAGCCAGGACTGATTTCAGCCGGTTATAGGGGGCTGAAATCAGGCAATAGAGGGTTATACAACAGGTTGGTGCTGGAGGAGACTGCTGAAAAGCTGGGCTTGTAGATTGCAGCCAGGCCTGATTTCAGCTGGTTATAGGGGGCTGAAATCAGGCAATAGAGGGTTATACAACAGGTTGGTGCTGGAGGAGACTGCTGAAAAGCTGGGCTTGTAGATTGCAGCCAGGCCCGATTTCAGCCGGTTATAGGGGGCTGAAATCAGGCAATAGAGGGTTATACAACAGGTTGGTGCTGGAGGAGACTGCTGAAAAGCTGGGCTTGTAGATTGCAGCCAGGCCTGATTTCAGCCGGTTATAGGGGGCTGAAATCAGGCAATAGAGGGTTATACAACAGGTTGGTGCTGGAGGAGACTGCTGAAAAGCTGGGCTTGTAGATTGCAGCCCCCTATAACTTATAGTTGTAAACAAAAGTATGTCTGCCAGAGCTACCTGCCAAAGATATGTCGATCTTGAACACTTAAAGAGATTAAGGTTGAGTTCTGGGAAGAGGTGAAAAATAATTTGTGATCGTTATCATTGTTATTACGCAAGTGTGGAAGAACATCAGATAAAAAATGTTTCCTGGATTCCATGAAAGCATGGCTCTTCAAATGCCTTCATATTATAAATATGGCATGTAACAGCAAACAAATCGGGACGGATTTTTATGCCAGATGTTTATGTTTGTGTAGTCCCGTACACATTATTATTTTGAACACTTAACATTTGTATAATGCGGTCAGCGCGCAAACTGTCGCGAGCCCGAAAACCAATGGATACTGCAAAACATTTTAAATGATTAATTGTTGGCATTTAACTCCAGCAGGGCAGTGGAGCGTCTTCTAAATTGGAAAGGGGGGCCAACAAAAAGGGCACTTTGTGGAATTGATATTTACCCCTAATCTTAGTGTTTACATTATCAGGAATATGATTTCAATAATGTTTCGTTGTAACAGTGCCAGTTTCATCTAGTAAGACCCTAGTCAGACGTACGCACCAAGTACCCTATTGTCTCAAATCATAAACATTAGCAAGCTATGACTGTGAGTGTTGCTATCAATTGAGCAACGTCTTCCCTGGTCTTCCCGAGGAAGATGTAATGATACGTCTCAAATTTGAGATGTAGCAATAAACAGGCACGTAGCCACGGTGGGGGGGGGGGGGGCACACGCCCCCCTCAAATTTCCAACATCGGTTGAACATTTTTAGATCCCTTTTTTTACTTCGATCGATTACATGCCCCCCCCCCCCCCCCTGGAGGAAAAAAATGTGTATTTTTACATTTTTTAACGTTGATTCTACCTTATTTTGGAGATGCCCCCCCTGGCGCTGATGATTTTCTCCATCAAAGTCCGGCTCATTCATTGAGCGACCTCACTGCTCATCTTTACCACCGGCTTTGATGTCTACATTTCTACTCTTGGCCTCCGACATCAAGCGATTTACTGCTTCGTCATCGAGCGCCACATCTCTTCTTCTCGCCTGAGAGCTTCTTCATCATCTTTATCACGAGCGTCAGCGTCGAGATTCTTCACGGCTCTTCAGCCACGACTATGAAGCTACATCTCCGTCTTCAAGCCTCCGCACCATCTTCGCGTGAGCCCCTTCCTTCGTTCTTCACATCTCATCATCTTCATTGGACTTAATTTCGACGTCATTTCCATTCAGTCGTAAGCTTTTATTCATGTCATTCCATTTATTCATGTTCATTCTCATTCATGACTATTCAATGTAACTACGTGCAATATTCTCATTCTCATTCCGAATCATCGACTTGTGCTTGAATACACTTTGCAAGTGTACGGTCAGCTTCATCAGTACCCAATAAACATAACGAAAAGGGAATACTTTCTTTCATGTATTTTATTGTCATTGCAACCTTGTTTCCTCGTATTTAAGATAAAATGAGAGGTATGTTGTGTGAACAGTGAACACGCTTTTGTTATATAATATTCATTCACAATACCCCACAAACCCATTTCTCTAAACCATCAATATTATGTTGGATATCAGCTTTTTTCATAATAATCCCTAGATACGTATTGTCGCATCATCCAGGTTGAAAAACACAGGGGCGTCGCCAAAGGGGGGGGGGGTGTGGGGGCGTGCGACACCCCCCCCCCCCCCCACTTGTCAGGATATTGTCGGTAAAATTGCGCTGCCGTCGGGAAAAAAGAGAAAAGGGGGAGGGAAAAAAGAGAGGGAAAGCGAAAGAAAAGAAAAAAGAAAAGGAAAAGAAAAGAAAGAAAGGAAAAGAAAGGAAAGAAAGGAAAAGAAAGGAAAGAAAGGAAAAGAAAGGAAAGAAAAGAGAAGAAAGAAAGAGAAAAATGAAAAAGAGGGAGGAGAGGAAAGAAAGGAAAAGAAAGAAAAGGAAAAAAAGAAGAAAAAAGAGAGAAAAGGGAAACAAAGGAAACGGGGAATGAAAGAGAAGAGAGAGAGGGGAGGTAAGAGCCTGGGAGAGGAGGTAAGAGCCTGGGAGAGGAGGAGTGGGTGTAAAAGAGAGAGGGGGTTGTTGGGTTGAGTCGTCTCGTCGAGGGAGCAAGAAAGACACGGGTAAATATGTTGCTGTGTCGGGTCAGCTGTGTCGGTATTCTTGCTCAATCCTCGTGTAGGCCTACTATATCAATGCAGAAGTTTGAAGTCGGTGAGGTGTATATTGTCGGTCGCAGGCGTGTACGCAGGGGGTGGGGGGGGGGGTTAAACCCTCCCCCCCCCCCCCCTTGATTTTTTTTGTGTGTGTATGTTTTGTGTATATTTTATGTGAAAACCCCCCCCCCCCCTTTTGAGTTTTTTATTATTATTATTTTTTTTTTTTTTTTTTTTTAATTATGCCAATGACTGACCTTATAGAGGTGACCGAACCCCCCCCCCAACGGAACAAAATGTCAAATTTTCAAATTTCGAGACCAAACCCCCCCCCCCCCCTCCCCCCCCCCCCCCCCCTCACTGAGCGACTTATCGGCCGGCACGATTTTCAAATTTTCGTTGTCGTTGCGAAATTTTGGGCCCGATTTTAACCCCCCCCCCCCCCCCCCTTGAAAAAATCCTGCATACGCCACTGGTCGGTCGGCCAACAAGTTTTTTCCCCTTCGAACTGTGACTGTTTATCCGCTGTGACGACTTTGAGAGTGACTACAACTACAATACTTGTATTTTCTCGAAGTTTCACTTTCCTATAACATCAGCTAAAGAAATCAGAGGTTTAAAATTTTCGGGGAAACTAAATTCAAACAAGGATTAAGAGTCAACAACGGTACAACGAATCGTCTTCTTTCTAATGATTTAAAGGAAGGTCTAAGCTTTCGCGCTTCGCGCGGGAGGGGGGAAACTGAATTCAGACAAGGATTAAGAGTCTAGAACGGTACAACGAATCGTCTTCTATCTCTATATTTTGATGAAAACCCAAAAAGTCCGCGCTTCGCGCGGGAAGGGAAAACTTCATTTAGACGAGTCGAAAACGGTATAAAGAACCATCTGCTTTCTCTAATAATTTAAGGAAACGTCAAAGCTTCCGCGCTTCGCGCGAGAGGGAGAAACTGAATTCAGATAAATAGGGCTTATTAAGAGTCGAAAACGGTGCAACGAATCGTCTTCTTTCTCTAATAATTTAATAAAATGTCAAAGCTTCCGCGCTTCGCGCTAAAGGGGGAAACTAAATTACAGTTCAACGAATCTACTTCTTTTCATAATAATTTGATGAAATGTCAAAGCTTTCGCGCTTTGCGCGGGAGGGGGAAACTGAATTCAGACAATTAGGGCTTATTAAGAGTCGAAAACGGTACAGCGAATCGTCTGCTTCCTCTAATAATTTATGGAAACGTCAAAGCATCCGCGCTTCGCGCGAGGGGGAGAAACATCATTCAGACAAGGATTAACAGTTGAAAACGGTGCAAAAACGAATCGTCTTCTTTCTCTAATAATTTAAGGACATTTCAAAGCTTCCGCGCTTCGCGCTAAATGGGGAAACTGATTTCAGACATTCAGAGTTTTTTAAGAGTCGAAAACGGTACAACGAATCGTCTGCTTCCTCTAATAATTTATGGAAACGTCAAAGCTTCCGCGCTTCGCGCGAGAAGGAGAAACTAAATTCAGATAAATAGGGCTTATTAAGAGTGGAAAACGGTGCAACAAATCGTCTTCTTTCTCTCATAATTTAAGGAAACGTCAAAGCTTCCGCGCTTCGCGCTAAAGGGGGAAACTGAATTCAGATAAATAGGGATTAATAAGAGTCGAAAACGGTCCAACGAATCGTCTTCTTTCTCTAATAATTTAGTGAAACGTAAAAACTTCCGCGCTTCGCACGGGAGGGAGAAACTTTATTCAGACTAGGATTAAGAGACGAGCACGGTTCAACGAATCGTCTACTTTCTCTAATAATTAAATGAAACGTCAAAACTTCCGCGCTTTGCGCGAGAGAACTGAATTCAGATATTGATTAAGAGTCGAGAATAGTACACCGAATTCGTCTGCTTTTCTCATAATTTAATGAAACGTCAAAGCTTCCGCGCGAGGGGGAGAAACTGAATTCAGACAAGGATTAACAGTCGAGAACGGTACAATAAATCGTCTTCTTTTCCTAAGAATTTAAGGGAACGTCTAAGCTTCCGCGCTTCGCGCGGGAGGCCTATCACCCACACCCCCTAATGAGCGCGCAAAAGTGATTCGCTTACTCACCAGCGCCCTTCCCTAAAATAAGATCCTAGCTCCGCGCCTGCATTTAAATATATAGCTATGATGCTGACTAAGTTGGCGAAATAAATTACCATTTGTCCATACGCAAGTACTATAGATAATCCATAGCAAAAACAATTTAGCCTTCGTCCCCGGGTTTATATATTATAGCGCTAAATTTATAGATATTGGGACATTTAATTTTGTCGGTAATTGGTGGCTAGTTTTGTCGGTAATCGTTGGCCTCTACACCCCCCCCCCCCCCCACTGAAAAAGGTCTAGCGACGCCCCTGACTGTACTAAATGGTCGAAATTCTAGGGGTCAGATATAATTGACCATGCCGGTAGGGGATATCCTCCTTGCCCCTTTAGAATGGGAAAATATTGCATTTTAAAGAAAAATGGACACAAATACATACTCTCTCTCTCTGTCTCTCTTTTCCTGTATGTCTTCTATATCTTACTCCTAACTCCATTTCTGTTTCTTCTCTTCTGCACAATAATTAAGGATGCAGATATGATCCCTCCACAGCATTTTTCATTTAAGTTGACAAACACATACTATAGGTATACCATGGATCTGTGAGTTTTTACAGTTATCATCTAAATGTTGTTACTCTACTGATTAATACCTTGTCAACTATTACCGTCATTATCATCATCACTATATTTATAGCTTTAACTATGAATTTGGGAGCGTATATAAACAAAAAGCTTGGAATTGCTATCATTTATTGAAACGGTTTGTTTAGAAATTACGATTATTTACCATAATGTAAATGAGATTTAATATCAACTTGGGTGTAAAACATGTCCTCATCGAATAACTGGATTTTATTTTTATTTCAACCGTTTTGTATACTCAGTCTGATGTATGAAACTTAATAGAAATACTTATCCAGGAGTTTGCAATATATTTCAATACAATGGTCGAATATATACTTAATTGCGCCTTTCTATTAAAAGAACGAGAGCATGTTTCAAGCTACAACGCTGTGAGTACAAAATTATAATCAACATCTGGTGCGATTTCAACTGTGAAATATTGATATCAGAACAATAGCCAACATCATTTATCTCACCTCTTGCCAAAGGTAAATCAATAAATGCAAATTATATGCAGAACTGCTCGGTTAAAACCCACATGGTTATGCCTGTTTAGTATTTGCAAGCCCCAACCCTGACTACTATGTATTTGATAATATCGTGAAAAACTGCTTTATGACTGTTACTGCATCAAACGAGGAGTTATTATAACTCTTACTATCACTATTACCGTCATTATCATCATCACTATATTTATAGCTTTAACTATCAATTTGAGAGTGTATAATTATATACAAAATGCTTGGAATTACTATCATTTTATCATGCAAAACGGTTTGTTTATAAATTACGATTATTTACCATAATGTAAATGAGAATCATAAATAAAGAGCTGTAATAAGGCTCTAAAATTAATGATGAGGATAGGAACCGTTTGAGTTTTGAAGGATAGGCAACCTGGCTACCTGGCTGCCACCGTCAGTTGCTGGCGATTGGCGACCACATCTGCACATTTTCTTGTTGTCCGTCTCCATTTGTTTCTATCCTGTGCTAATCTTTTGGCTTCTGAATATGTGAGATCTGTCCATTCTTTGATGTTATCAAACCACTGCTTTCTCTGTCTGCTTCTTTTCATATTTACTTCTACTTGGCTTTCTATTATTTGTGCTGCTAAGGGGCTCCCACTGCCACGCAGAATATATGTCCAAAGTAACCCATCTTTAAGCGGGCCACTTTTCAAAGGAGATCTATTTCTGTGTTTAGTTATTGGAGAACACTGAGGTTAGTTCCTTTGTCCTTCCAGCTGATTTTGGGCATTTTCCTCCAGAACCACATTTCTGCTGCCCTGATGCGATTTTCATCGGCATTGAGCAGTGTCCAGCTTTCAGCACCATAAAGCAAAGCACTCCAAACCAGTGTGTTGACCAGTTTTATTTTCAGACCGGTTGAGATGTTCTTGTCATTCCAGGGTACATGCAGGTCAACCATTCTCTTCTTTGCTATAACTATTCTGATCTTTATATCACTGGTCCAGCTGGAATCGCTGTTCTTTGTAGATCCAAGATATTTGAAGCTTTCCACATCTTTAACTGCTTCCCCGTCGATCTGGATGCTACAATCGGTATCTGAGGTTTTACCAGCAACTTTTAACATTTAAATGCAAGTTGAGTTTCTTGCCGGCATCGTTTACTGCATGTGTGAGACTTTCAATTCCATCTTTGGAAGATTTGATAAGTGCTGTGTCGTCAGCATATCTGAGATTTGAGATGTTTTTGCCACCAAATTTAATACCATAGTGCGCAACATCTGCTTTCCTCATCCCACTTTCTGTGTATGTGACGAAGAGGTATGGTGATAAGATCTTTCGTCTATAGCTGATCGTCAACGAAACGGAGTTAAGTCTTTTGTCAATTCCGTTTGTTGCTACGGCAGGCAGCCAGTGAAAACGAATTAGTTTAATAAAATTATGGAAATGCAAGCATTACTTTAAACAAATAGAACTTTGTTATTCCTTGCTCATTTTTCTTGATTGAGGTGTCATATGAAAGGGCAGAAAAATTCAGATACCGTCCGCCAAATGACTTTTTGGTTCCCTCTCTCAAAATTAATTTGTATCACTCATGCGTGAAATATGCATCAAATCAGTTGCATCACATGAAAGAGGAGGAGCTAAACTTTACAAATATGTGTCATTTATTAATTTTAATTGTGATTAAGTATGATAATTCTCGGTTTCGTTTTTTCTGGGACGCACTGTATAGTGATCACTGATCGGGTAGGACCTCTTGTGCCTTGACTTAAGTATTACATAAAACATGTCCTCATTGAATAAACTGGATTTGGACTTTATGTCAACCACATGACGTTGTAGTTTGTTGGTTGAAATCCAGGAGTTTGCAGCAGATTTCAAAACAATGGTCGAATATTACAATTTTTTAGATATTGGTTTATAAACCCTACATTGTGATTACAATTATCAGGACAAGATATTGCTTAGGCATCATGCTTTGCAGTTGGGTTTGATTGTCTTAACAATTGTTTGGGAGCAAGCGAAGCGAGCGAGGAAAATGTTAAGATGTGTGAGGTCGCAGTGCGAAAAATTACATCTTATAAAGAGGAAAAACCTAATCCTAATGGGGTTATAAGCACATTCTCATAACGGAAGACTGAAAAGATCTTTGATAAGTAACATAAGTATATCATCTATAGATGCGTGCGAGCGAGCTTTGGGGGAGATTGCTTTTAGTCGCGTGGAATTAGCTAGGGCACGTTTAATGATGAAAGGAAAATGGGACACTTATCAGAAAAGAAAAAGAGCATGTGCCATAGTACAAAGAGTATTTATCAGAGGTGAAAATGGGGCACTTCTTACACCCTCAAAAAGAGACACTCACCAGGGATGAAAAAAGTAAATCATGAGAATAAGAAAATGGGCATTTGTCGACGGAAAAGGGCCCCCATCAGATTTTTTTAGGGGCATTTAAAAGATATTAATATATATTGTTAAAATGGAAATTTTCAGAGGTGAAAAGAGGCACTTATCGCACCTGAAAAGGGGCAATGACCAGATATGAAAAGGGGCACTTATGTGATTGGAAAAGGGGGACTTGTAATAAAGGAAAATGTGCATTAGTTAAAGGAAAATGGGCACCGATCAGATTTTAAAAGTGCATTTATCGGAGGTGAAGGGGGCACTTATCTGAAGTGAAAAGGAGTAAGTTCTCGTACCTGAAAAGGGTCATTTACCAGAGAAGAGGAAGGGGCTCATTTTTAATAGGGCACTTATCATGAGGAAAAGGGGCGCATGTGAAAATATAAGGTGCGCTCTTCCGAGTTAAATTGGGGGAAATAATTAAAAGGGGAAATTGCATTTCTTACAAAGGAAAAGGGGCATTTCTTACAAAGGAAAAGGGGCACTTGTCAAAGTAAAAGAGGCACCTTTCAGATTAAATAGAACAATTATCAGAGGTGAAGGGAGCACTTATCAAAAGTGAAAAGAGGCACTTTTCGTACCTAACTAGGGGCACTTACTAAAGATTAAAAAGGGAACTTATGAGAATGGAAAATGGACACTTATTGCAAAGGAAAATGGGAACTTGTCGAAGGAAAAGGGCACGTGTCCAAATAAAAGGGGCACTTATCAGAGGTTGAAAGGGGAAGGGGCACTTTACAAATTAATAGGGGCACTTGTCAAAGTAAAAAGGGACACTTTTTGGGTGGCTGAAAAAGCGGGTGGCAGTTTGCCCCTCTCCTCTGCCCCCCCCTGGAGGGCCGCCTCTGACCTCAGTGATTTAGGCCTTCTCTATTTCAAACTCTTGGATACTCCCACTCAATTGCATAATCGATAACTGATCGCCTGTGACATTAAAACAGAAATCTTGATCTTTACACTAGAATCAGGGGGTGGATTCTGCCTCCCCCCCCCCCTTCCTTGGCCCTTTTAGTTATTGCAAGGTTATACTTAGCTCTATAAATAAATAAAACAAATCACAAATAAGCTTTTTCTAGGAATAGTAGTTCAATTCAAGATGAAATTTTGACCTTTTAGTTACTGAAAGTAGTTGAAATGATTGCACACATCTTCTTTGGAAAATATGACTTGATAAGCCGACCCCCCCCCCCCCCCCCAAAAAAAAAAAAAAACAACAACAACAACAACAACAACAACAACAAAAAAACGACACACACACACATATTTAACAAAACCAAATTAAATTCACTCCAGTTGTATACAATGTAAATCCTCCAAATATGTTGGGGCTAAAATGCATGTCATTCCTGTCTCTCTCACTCTTTCTCTCTGTCTATCTATATATCTCTTTCACTTCCTATCTGTCACAAAAAACACATCTTTATCCAAATATATGCCAATGATACACAATTTATTATTTTTCTTCAAAATGATTCCTATACAATAATTACTATTATACAATGAAATACTGGCAGTAGGGCACACAAGACTCACAAAATACAATATGGTAGTGCCCTAATGCAACACAAAACAGCAACATTATGTCATGTATCAGAAGTGTAAATTTTGTAATGCATCGTTTAAACAGCGACTCATTACCTTTCATAAAGGAAATTAATTTTTGAATATTTCATGTTTTGGTAGGCTCTACACCACATCACTTATGGAAAAGATTATAAATAAATGAATGTCTGGTAACAAAAATATTCGAAAGGAGAAGTCCCTCTTGGCTTCAAGTTGGACGTGACACAAGAATAGTCAAAAGGAGAAAAAAATCAGGGAAAATAAGGAAGATTCCATTTTCGTATAATTTCTGAGCTTTGCTTTTATTTAGGATTGTAGAAAACTCCTACTCAAAACTAGATTTTCATAGGATATGGAAATGTTATATTATAAAGCTATATACAGTCAGTAGTGAATCACTTTTCATACAAGACTACAAGACAAGTGTCAGTTACAAAATATTTTTTGTACATACATATGAATAAAATAATGGCCAAATAATGAATAATCAATAAATGTAATTTGTTTTTTTCATAATTACTACACTTATCACCAAGTGTAACCGCAGTCAGCCATTTTTGAATGTTAGTTTTAGTAACAAATTTGCCACATGCATATCCTCAACTAAATGTATTCAGAAATCATGACTGTTTATTTCTAGAATACTAGAACTGATAAGGTACTTATTCTTCATATTCCAGAATAGGGCCTATTTTGTTCTTGGAAATTTCTGTCTCTTTCAAAATGTCTAAATAAAGTTTTACAACAACAAGAAGATTTGTACTGGGCAATGATGAGAATACATCAATGAGAAACATGCTCACAATAACTTGTGTTTTCTAATTCATGGAATGGAAAAGACAATTTTCTTTACAGCACATAACGAGGTATATGCATCGCTTGGAAATTGTCAAAACATCTTTTAGTCATATCATAGTGACCCTATTGTAGTCTTGAAAATAGAATGTTGCATATTTCCAAGAAGTAGAAGGATATAGATGGAAAGCCTCATGTCTGGAACAGGACAGGCACCTAGCAAGCAAGCAAGAACTGCAACATAATAATAATAGTTCGTTCTTATATAACGCATTTCAGGACCGCAGGCCCTCTCAAAGCGCTCTACAGATTTATTATTACCCCTGTCATCGGATTCAGGCTTACCCGCACACAATGTATGCACATTCTCCACTCCCTGGGGAGCATTCCAGCCAGGCGTCATTTTTACAAGCACACACTTGCTCATCCAACCACATTAACTTTCGCATCCTACCAGGTACCCATTTAACACCTGGGTAGAGAGTGGCAAATGTAGATCAATGTCTTGCCAAAGGACATTAGTGCCGCGGCAGGACTTGAACCGCGAACCTCGTGATCTACAGTCCGGTGACATATCCCCCCTTTTACTATTTACTTTCTACTCCTTAGAAGATAACTCCTGAATACCTAATTAGAAATTCAAAATTCAAAGTGACCGACACATGGCCGATTAAATCAAGAAGACGATGCCTTCGGAAACCATGATCTGATTGGCGTCTTGCATGCTGGAGAGGGCACTATCTATCTCTGCCTGGCCGAACGGAGCTTCCTCGTGCTCTTTGGTGAGAGCTTCCGTGACCTGGGACATCGGGATCGACTGGGCGTGCAGCGCGTCGAAGGTCTTGTGCATGGTGGACTTGAAAAGCTTCAGTCTGTTGTACAACAAGAGCAGACAGAAAATAACAAATAGATTATATGGGAGGGTAAATAAAAGAAGAGTATCAGGTTCTTTTTTCTTCTTTTTTTCATCTATTTTTGAGCTCTCCAAAGGCTATTCATTAATAATCTTCACACAAATAAACAAATCAAATATATGTGCATGTTTAAACACATTCAAAATAATCTTTCTATACAAACAACAATTGTAGTAACTACCACTTTACAGCAAAATATCTTTCCATTCCATTACAATATATTTCTCATCTTTATAATATTGCAAAACTTTCTTTTTAAACATATCAAAAAGCGGAACAATCCTATTCAGTTTACAAATAAACATCTGTTGTTTAAATAATAAAACAATGCAATTAAGGGCATCGTTTCTCTTATCTTCAAAACCAATCATTATATTTGTAAAGTGAACAAAATTCTAATTTGAGTTCTTTCATAAATCCAGTTTCAGGTTTCATTCCAAATGTTTCTACTAATCTCACATTCATAACTCAGGGTTTTTGACTGTTGAGAATGATTGATCGGGAATAATATGCATTTTCACAAGATTTTTTCCACAGCGAATTTTATCTTTGGCCCAGTAACCAAAAGTTTCAAATACAAACACCATTTGAATTCTGTACCATGAAACGTGACCGCAGCGTTGCATAACACTTAACTTGGCTTTGTGCAGATCTATTTTAAAGTGACTCAGTATTAAACGTTGGCTCACATTCTGAAACAAAATCCTGGATTTAGCTCATGCTGCAATCATAATTATAAACCTTTAGGTCAGTCAGGAATCCCATGACTTATACAAGCCGATCGCCTGTCTGATTATCAAGATATATATGATTGGAAATCGAAATCAAATTTTGCATTTTCCTAATGGTTCTTATAACACTCCAGTCTATTGGGGAAAATGAGTATGGTAAAACTTTTTGGAGGTACTTCATGATCAATTTGAAGCACAATTTTTTTAGGGCTTCAATATTACACCATATCACAGACACTGATAACACGTAGGGCCATACATCTCAGATTTAACATTGTTAAACGAGGCCTTTAAAGCACTTAGAACCTTTATATTAAGTGATGTACATAGGTGATATGACCAGCTGTCAACAATTATCTGTTGATACCTAAAGTGGCTAATGTTCGCAATTGCACAATATATACAACAACAAAAAAACAAAAAAGAGACGTACCTTTCAGGAGCAATGGTTGTCTGGGAGTCCTGCGATTCCTCTGTATCCATAGGCTGCTGTGATTGAGAAGATGCCTCGCTTGGGATGGTACGTTTACGGGGTGTTGGCATCACTAAACAAGTGAGAACAGATATAACAATGAATGTGATTAAATATTACATCTCTCTAAACCCTACTTCAAATCAATCTATTTCTCTATTACCCCTATACATGTATATATCTTAGTTTCTACCACTACAATATATTACATCATACTAGTTTTTTGTACATCACTTTTGACATGAAATTTCTCACCTTTTCTTCCTCATCTGCTTGATCTCCCCCTCTCCACCTTTTTTTGCTCACTGTCTCTCTCTCTTACTCTCTCTCACTACCCTACAGATAACAATTTGTACGAGCCTTTATGACTTTCTATTCTAGTCTCTCTTTTCATCTCTCTTCTCTTTGTCTATCTTTCTCTCCCTCACTCTTCTATCCTTATCTTCATCATCTCATGATTCTACATATCTATCAAAGTCATAAGAGACTTCCTATCTCTCTCTCTCTCCCTCTCATATACTTTCCTTATCTTCATCATCTCGTGATTCTACATATCTATCAAAGTCATAAGAGACTTCCTATCTCTCTCTCTCTCCCTCTCATATACTTTCCTTATCTTCATCAACTCGTGATTCTACATATCTATCAAAGTCATAAGAGACTTCCTATCTCTCTCTCTCTCTCATATACTTTCCTTATCTTCATCATCTCGTGATTCTACATATCTATCAAAGTCATAAGAGACTTCCTATCTCTCTCTCTCTCCCTCTCATATACTTTCCTTATCTTCATCATCTCGTGATTCTACATATCTATCAAAGTCATAAGAGACTTCCTATCTCTCTCTCTCTCCCTCTCATATACTTTCCTTATCTTCATCATCTCGTGATTCTACATATCTATCAAAGTCATAAGAGACTTCCTATCTCTCTCTCTCTCCCTCTCATATACTTTCCTTATCTTCATCATCTCGTGATTCTACATATCTATCAAAGTCATAAGAGACTTCCTATCTCTCTCTCTCTCCCTCTCATATACTTTCCTTATCTTCATCATCTCGTGATTCTACATATCTATCAAAGTCATAAGAGACTTCCTATCTCTCTCTCTCTCCCTCTCATATACTTTCCTTATCTTCATCATCTCGTGATTCTACATATCTATCAAAGTCATAAGAGACTTCCTATCTCTCTCTCTCTCTCATATACTTTCCTTATCTTCATCATCTCGTGATTCTACATATCTATCAAAGTCATAAGAGACTTCCTATCTCTCTCTCTCTCCCTCTCATATACTTTCCTTACCTTCATCATCTTGTGATTCTTCATATCTATCAAAGTCATAAGGGTCTTCATCACCCTCCCCTCCAGATGGTCTCTCTTTCTCTGCTTCATCTTTTTCCTTTGTCTATCTTTTTCTCTCTCTCTCTCTCTAACTTTCTTTTATCTCTCTATCTCTTTTTCTTTTATATATATATCTCTCTCTTTCTTTTATATATATATATATATATCCCTCTCTCTTTCTTTTATATCTCTCTCTCTCTCTATTTATTTTATCTCTCTCTCTTTTTCTCTATATCTCTCCTTTCTCTCTTTCTATCTTTCTCTCTCTCTCTCTCTTTTCCTCTCTCTCTCTTTCTTTCTTTAATCTTGCTTTGTCTTTCTCTCTTCCTTTCTCTCTCTTTTCCTCTCATATACTTTCCTTACCTTCATCATCTCCCGATTCTTCACAGCTATCAAAGTCATATGGGTCTTCATCACCCTCTGCTCCAGCCGGTCTATCTTTGCTTGGTGTTCCTCGCTTCTTGCGCCTGGTTGAATAAAGAAAATTCCACACCCCAATATTTAATATCACTCTTAGTAATAATATGTTTAACGCAACATCTATATTTATTTACTTAAAAGATAAAGCAAGCTCTGAAATGAAAAAAAAAAAAATTCTTCTCACTATCAAATACTCATTTTGTAGCATCTTGTCAAAAAGGTCAACATGAGGTATATTCTTCTGTTCAAACTGACCATTGCAGATCTGACAAGGCCAGCTGGAAAATAGTCAGAAAGCATAACTGTTTATTTCTTGAATACTCTTTCGTACCTTATTCTTCATATTTCAGATAAAGGCCTTTTAAGGAAATTTCTGTCTACAAAATATGTCTAAATGCAATTGTACGAACAACAAAAAATACTGTACTGGGCAATGATGAGAATATCTCCATGAGGAATACGTCACAATGACTCATGCTTATTACAATGTTTCACAAGTTATTCTCAAGGTAGACTTTACCCCCTCAATTCAAATTGCCTGCACATGGGGAGAATGAAAAGTAATTGTGAAAGACACCTGGTGAATTGAAATGAAACTTACCTCAGTTTCTTTTGCTTCTCCTCAGCTTCATCTTCCTCAGACTCACTGTTATGGCGACGCTTCTTCTTCTTTTCCAGAACCTGAACAAAGCAATCAAATAGAATTGGCAAAATCTTAAGGCAATGATATTCAGTTCAAAGTGCAACAGACATTTGTCCGTTTTCAAATTCAAATTTCCTCCACATTTGACACAAAGTTTGAAGGGTAGAATAGGCTCTCATTTGGTACTCTCAAGTCAAGCCTTGGCCAGCTTTAAAAAAATGAAAGTGTCAAACAAGAGCAGCTACAATACATGACCTTTAATAATTAGCATACAACCACAGTTCTCTAATCCCTTTACAAGTATTACAGCTCAAGGAAATTGTCACCTGACAAGTGAAAGTGTCTAGGGACTAGTTGGTAAGGGGAGCAGGAGGAGGGTGGAGGAGGGTGGAGAAGGGGGGAGGGACGAGGGGGAGGGAGAAACGAGGAGGAGGAAAAGGAGGAGGAGGAGGAGGAGGAGGAGGAGGAGGAGGAGGAGGAGGGGGAGGGGGAGGGGGAGGGGGAGGGGAGGGGGAGGGGGAGGGGGAGGAGGTGGTGGTGGTGGTGGTGGTGGTGGTGGTGGTGGTGGTGGTGGTGGTAGCCTCTTGTCGATGCCCTCGCGCTGTTGGAGTCTCTAAATTCTGACGAGCGAAGCGAGTCAGAGAAACCGAGGCGCTCGCGCTGAGGGCCTCTTGACAAGTGATCTGAATTATATATTCATGAGACCCGATTTCCTACTGAATTATGCATGTCTAGACCGCAGCGATTGTGTGTGTGTACGTGTGTGTTCGGGATTGCCCAACTAGGCTAGTCTGCAAGCACAGACCCTAATTTGACACTTTATCAAAAAATCATTGTGCCTTGAGAGAAGCCTAGCCCAGCTATCTACTGGTACCTACTGGTTGTACCAATATAGGTCAGGAACAGCTATAGTACGTGGCATATGGTAGTCTTATAGTGCACACTCTCTGTTACGACTGACCAGGGTTTGTGCTTGCAGACTACAACTAGGCGGCCAGTCTCGCTCTCACGGAGGGAATTCGCACAGAGCGGTAGATATTACGTCATAGTAGCTCTCTCTGATTGGATGACTTTCACCGAACTCTGCTGGGTCGGAATATTCGCCAAACAAAGTAAAACATAAGAAATCCAGATCACTTGTCAAGAGGCCCTCAGCGCGAGCGCCTCGGTTTCTCTGACTCGCTTCGCTCGTCAGAATTTAGAGACTCCAACAGCGCGAGGGCATCGACAAGAGGCTATGGTGGTGGTGGAGGAGGAGGAGGAGGAGGAGGAGAAGGAGGTGGTGGGAACAAATAATATCTAAACATATCTTCTTCCTTTCACAGGACCTAAAAACCAATCCAGAACACGGAAGCACCCTTTACCTTCTTGAAGATAGCAAACTGGACGAGCTGAATGGCTGCCTCTGCATCCTGCATGTCCACTGTCTTGCTCATGCGAGCTTTGGCATGGGCCGTAGAGAGACGAATCATTGTCTCTAGCGAACGGGGCGTTACAGGGGCAGTCTAGACAAGAGAGAGAAAACAGAGAAAGTATTAGTATTTAGTGGTGAGTTTCTTATTTAGTTTTCAATGTGGAAGAAGGTTAACAGCCATGCTCATGCAAGCCTTAGCATGGGTCATAGAGACTGATTCACGTCTCCAACAAATAGGCCAGCACCAAAGGGAGCGCAAAGACAGTATTTAGTGACTATTATATTTTGGTTATAGATCTGCTGTAGAGGAAATGATACGGCTGTCTCTGGGGTAGTCTGGCAGCAAAGATATTTTTGTTCATACATTACAAATATTCAGTTGTAAATAATTCACTCATTCACTGCATGCTTTTGGCAATTGTCCTAGGGATAATTATACTATTGTCCAGAAGGTGATCATTGGCTCTTGGGGCAATCGTCCTATAGGGGTTATTATCTTGGGGTGATTATCCAGGGGGTCGTTGTCATAAGGGGAATATTGTCTTGGGGTGATAGCCCAGGGGGTAATTGTCATAAACCACCTTAGGTGGTCTTTCCATACAGGTTTATGGTAGTACATACCTTAGCAATGTTATTTGCTGTGGCATCTTGGCTACGAAGCTTGGAGTACTCCTCTGCGATGCAGTCTGCAGCCTCTCTCGTCAATTGTGGCTGCATGCCCTTAGCAATGTGAATGTACTTCCTCATGAACTCCATACTCACATACTTTTGCCTGAAAAATGGAACACAACATTTTTGAGGAGGCCGAATTGAATAAACAGCTTGCTCTTTAAGAGTTGCTCTAATAGTCCCTAAAATATTAGTTTTGAAACTCAGCAACTATTTATATTAATTACTCAAATTTTGTAAAACTTTCCAGACATAAGTTGCTCTCGACATTTGTTAAAGCTTAATATTTTTCCCCATTATGCAATTACTAGCACTAAGATAGAGAACAGTATTGCAGACAACTCTAGAAGGAGGAAAGAATTGAAGAGAATACTAAACACAAAAGTGAATGTAGTGAATGAGAGAGAGAGGTAGAGAGAGGGGAGGGAGAGGGAGAGGGAGAGAGAGAGGGAGAGGGAGAGAGAGAGGAAGAGGGGGGGGGAGAGAAAATTAGAAAGACAGACAGCGAGAGACACAAGAAGAGATATACAGAAGGAGACAAACCGTCAGGGGGAGAGAAAAAGAAAGGCAGAGAACACAAGTGACAAAGAGAGGAAGAGAGAAAGGGAAGTGGAAGGGTTTGGGAAATGAAGACACAAATTTGATAAAAATTATACAGACAGAGATGAAGAGAAGAGAAATGTATAAATAGACAAGCAATCAGGATCTACTCACTTCTTTTTTGAACCGTGGAGTAGTTTATCATGCTTGTCATAGACTTTCGTCTCCTGTTTCTCTTCTTCGACAGCATCAGGATTGTTGGTAGCTAAGAAGTCCACTGTGCTACCAAAAGGCATGGCTGCAATACAAAATGAGGGGGGGGTGGAGGATGGGGGAGAAAATTATTTAAATTACTTGCAGGAGAGAGCAGGTTAAAGCTGGATTTAAAAATTAGAAAAAATCAAAATAGTGTCAAAGCATAATCCACGTATGATTGTGAGCTTCCTATTATAGATCAAACTTGTTTTTACTGTGAGGTAATGTTTTTGACCAATGCTGACTATATAACTTTCTTTTGGTCTTTATGGAGTACCTGTTCCTAACTTATGAGTTTGGACACATAAATAATAAAAAACTTATGAGTTTGGAAGTAAAATGCAGATCTGGAACTGCTATTACTATTAAATATGAGCAAAATAACATACACACACACTCTCTCTCTCTCTATCTCAATCTAGAACAGTCAGATCTGGTTAAGTGACCACCTGCATAGAAAGACCACATTTTTTGTTTCCCTTGAAAATGATTTCTCATTGAAACATGTACTAAAGGAGCCTGTACATAAAGACCACCTGCCTGTAAAGACTACTTTTCCTGTCTCCCTCGGGTGGTCTTTATAGACAGGTTTCACTGTATCTGTCTACAGAGGCAACCATTTGGCCTTGGCCACTTTGCCTACTTTCCTTGACTTGTCCAGGGACCCGTTTCACAAAACTTTTTTTCAATGACAAATGACTAAAATCAGTGACAAATCTGCTGATAACCAATCAGAAGCAAGGATTTCAGTAGCTTATAACACAAACTGTCATTCGTCACTGATGACAAGTTTTGTAAAAAGGCACCCCTGGTAGGTTAACTCACCATCCCCATCCTGTTCTCCAGGTGACCTGTAACGATGCACGCGGAGGACAAAGTCCGAAATCTTACGATCATGCTCTGGATCCATCTGATAAAAGGGAGAACGATTCCATAAATAAGACCTCTATACCTCCATCCTACTCAAGCCGGTTGATTTTAATTGATCCTTTGTTGATTTTTTTTTATAATGATTATTATTTCATCTTTTGGGGTGGGGGTAATGTGTGTGTAATTGGTTTTTTACAGACATGTATCAATCAGATATGATCATTTACGTCTGGAGACCAACCTTTAACGTCACCATCTGAAAGACGTGACTCAGTTTAGAACCCAGGTCATCTGAGCCAGTTTGTAGGCGAAGACAGAGAGCTGACTAAGTGAACCGAGCTAGACCAACTCACATCTTTTTATGTACATTTATCCTTCGATCCATTTATTTATACTCAATCTCTCTGTCCGTCAATACATGTATTTCTCTTTTCTTCTCATCTTTCTTGTATCTATTGTTTGTCTCTCTTTTACCTTTCTCTTCATTTACTATTCATCTAATTCTGAACTGTGACAAGATACTGACCTGGTCAAGAACAATAAAGATGACATCAAAACGAGATAGAAGAGAGTCTTGTAGACCGATGTTCTCCATAGGCGTCTTGTACTGGTCATACTGGAAAAGAGGAAATACAAGATATGATATTATTGAAGGAACCTGAAATGGCGCTTGCGAATGCTAAACTGAAACAAGTTTAGCACACTCAAAATCTAATGATAATTTTCACCTTTGATTATTTGATTAAGATGAAATTTCCCCCAAATTACAATTGCAGTGAGTGGTTTTGAAGCCGATATTTCCTGCTAACTTATAAGTGACCATTCCCAATTTTTAAATTCTCTTTCAGGTACCAATTTCACAATTCATCGATTTCATCACCTTGCTCTTCGGAATGTAAGCTCTGTACGTTATGCTCTTGTAACTATATACGATGTAAACAAATATGCATGGCCCTTAAGGTGGGGTGACCTGACATTTGCCCCGGCCTATATTGGTTACAGTTGCAATAGGGTTTTAGGTCCAAGGTTTAGGTATAGTGTTTGGTAACAGCGCAAGTAATGATTTGATTAGTTTATACAATTGACCGCACAAGCAACCTTCATTGGAGCATGTGTCATGGAAACAAAAGAACTAATGATATTTAAGGATATAAGGATAGCTTTAGATATCTTGGCCCGAATTCACAAAGGAGGTTTGTCGACAAACCGATGTTTATGTACGTCATATGATGCGTTCTTGACACGTTTTTTACAAACCTGGTTTGTAAAAACGCGTCAAAACGCGTCATATGATGCACGAAAACCAAGGTTTGTTGACAAACCTCCTTTGTGAATTCGGGCCATAGTGTTTGGTGCAGGGCTGAAGTTATGAAATAAGTTAGTGTATTGAATGTCATTGGAGCACGTGTCACAGAGCTCCCAAAGAAAATATGGATATTTATATAGCGCCGGTATCCGCCAGGTTCTCACGCTCATGACGCTTTACACATATTACCCTGGTTATAGCCGAGCTGCCAAAGTAACTAGCTTTCAAGCATATCAGGTACCCATTTACACCTGGTGGAGAGTGGCAAATGTAAATTATATCTTGCCAAAGGACATTAGTGCCATGGCGGGAGTTGAACTTTGTAACTTGTGTAAGTAACTAGCGCTCAAGCAGATCAGGTACCCATTTACACCTGGGTGGAGAGTGGCAAATGTAGATAAACGTCTTGCCAAAGGACATTAGTGCCGTGGCGGGACTTGAACCCTGTACCTTGTGATCTGCAGTCGGGTGACTTATCCACTAGACCACAACACCTCTACCTGATATGAAGTAAGACCAAAGGCAATCTAACCCAATCAAACTTACCCTTCCATACACAGGATTAGCTGCTGCTAGCACACTACACCTTGCATTGAGCTTGGCATGGATACCAGCCTTAGCGATGGTGACACGCCCCTGTTCCATCACCTCATGTATAGCTGTACGATCTTGATCACTCATCTGTAAATGGAATTATTGGGTAAACAGTTCAGTCAACTACGTAGGAGCCAATCCTTTCAGGCATTATCGATTAGATTTCTTTGCTGTGATTGTATGGGACATTTAAAATCATGCTCTTCTAGAGTATAACCCACTTTAAAAAAAAAATCTAAAAAATCTACATACAACATTAGGCTGTATTTTGATACCATGTACCTTCATATAAAATTTCATTAAAATCTGTCAAACATTACTAAAGTTATAGAACGGAAACCAGATTTGTTACGGATGGAAGTACGGACAGCAGCGTTACTATATCCCCTCCGAGTTCATCGGGGAGGGGATAATAACATCACCTACAAGAACTAAAAATGTTATTTCTGAAAGCATTACCTTGTCAAACTCATCAATGCAGACAACACCACGGTCGGCCAGAACCATAGCTCCTGCCTCAAGGCGGCGCTCCCCCGTTTCTTGATCGGTGGTGACGGCAGCTGTCAGACCAACACCGGATGATCCTCGGCCAGTCGTTGCTATGGCCCTAGGTGCCGTGTGCAAAACATACCTAGGACAGGACAACAGCAATGACTTGTTACAGAATATCTAAAGTTAACATCTGAATTATTCATGCACCTTGTTAGTTTGATGTTTATTGTGTTTTTGTAACTCAAGAATGAAAGGTAGAGTGGTTGAATCAGGGCCTCTGTTGAATATATTTAAGCTTGTATGTGTCACATTCTCAAAAAACATAAATCGGTACATTTTACAAAAATTACAAACTTGGTAATAAGAATAGCAATAATTTAGTTGTTACATGTATGTTAATCAAAGAGCAGAAACACCTAGTATACATTTTAAGGCTACATCTAAAAATATAATGATCCACAGAGAGATAAAATATTAACAAATTACAATACAAAGCGGATTCATTTTTATCTGCTGAATTTTCAGTTTTCTAAAAGAAATTGGAGATTTTAGGCGTGAAAATGTAGAGAACACCATCTGAAGTAGAGCACATTGTATGTTATCTGAGCTCTAATTGACAGAGCATTCCCACGTAAAAGATCCTTTTCTCAAAAGGGTACCAGGATAATGTCGTCACACTCACCTTAACATCTGTGACTTGGCTGTAGATGGATCTCCAATCAATAATACATTGATGTCGCTGAAAAGAATAAAAATACAGAATAAAACTTTGCCCATACTTTATGGTTACATATCATATTTATGGGCAATGACACTCTACTCTTTTGTTTTCCTTTACCTACATTGATATGATCTATTAAATAAAACAACAATCATTATTCATAAGTCTTTCTGAATGGCTTTGTTCTATAAATATCTCTTGGCGGCTTTGTGAAGAGAGATCTATGCAGATCCCATAAAAGTATTTAAATTAAGTTCTGAAAGCATGGTCCTTTATTTCTAAAAATTACAACGCGATATATTGCAATTTTGGTTGCGGGTCTTCATGACTGAGGAAAATTAAACTTTACGATTCATGAAAATAACTAGAATGCATGAGGAAGAATTGGCAGGTTTTTGCAAATTACTTGCAAATGAATTTTGAGGAACAGATTATTGCAGACTTACCCACGAAGCCTTGTGCCATTCTCCAACACCTTCTCCATTCCTCCCAACAACATGCAGAGCACGGCCTTCTTGATGTACTCATGACCGTGGATAGAAGGCGCTAAACTCTTGGCCAGAAGCTCAAAGACATCTTCCTTCTTATCTTGAGAGAATTTACGGATCTTGGCGATGTCCTCGGCAGTGAAATTTGGGACGGTCTCCTTGCTGAGTAGCTGCACGTGGTTTGCGATGATGATGGTTCTGTATAGGTATGAAAAAAGTGGGAAAATTAAATCATCTTTTCATAGTTGGCCTCTGCATTTATCTTGATTCTTTGACTTTGCTCCTTACTTTCAAGTTTTCAATTATATATATGCATTTTTATGTGTGTGTATTTCTGTTGTAACTCTTAATGTAAATCAATTATATTATACACCATTATTGTTATTGAATGTTTTGTATTTGATTCATCAATAAATGCAGAAACATCTGCTAAAAAATAATATATAAATTGATCATTTTTCAGTATTTTAATAGTAATAGCCAGATTTGACGGTGTGAGGCTACTAGTATTCATACTATGCAGGGATGCCAACCTTTCAGAGCACAAATCGGTAACCATAAGGCTCAAAATCAGTAATTTCCTATGCAGCGCCATGAATCTTAAAAGAATGGCAAGCGGACGCATGCGCGCATGATTATCTGAAATTTGTTGTGATTTTACTCCCACAAAGTTGCTAAATATTGATTTTCAGTTCATCACAACACATAAGTTTTCAATGAAAAATTGGCTTCTATTAAGAGAATACTTGATAATTTTCCATCTTTCTCATGCAGCGAGTGCTGGATGGCCACCATACTGTACAGCACTTGCTACGATAGATCCCTATGCGCAAAAAAAAACAAACAAAAAAACAAAAAAAAAAACATAATTTTTAGACAACATTCCGTACTGCCGTAATGGTCGTTAATTTCCGTACCAATTACGGGAAATCCGTACTAGTTGGCATCTCTGACTATGGCCTTTCAATTCGAGTTATGTATCGTATTGAAGCAGTGTCAAGATTAATATTCCCTTTTTTTCTCTGGCATATGTTCTTCCTCATTACATCACCTACAGGTTTATATTACTGATAAACCATTTTCTATAGTTACGGTTATACAATCTAAAATAAAATTAAACTAAACAGGTTGTACCACTAGCAAATGGAATGTAATGTTGTTTGAATGGGTAATGTCATATAGCGTTTGGCATGTCGCAAGTATTTCACAGAGGTTTGCCTACTGTTTAGACATGGCACATGACAGGCTTCATTAGGGGAAAATAATGAGAGGAGAGGGGGGGGGGGGAAGGGGGTAAAGCTTTCACTCTTCATTCAACCTTTGACCAAGTAACATGCAATTACCTGAAAGTGCCGTTGGTGTAACCGCCTTGCTTGTTGGGAAGACAACGGAACGTACCAATCACTTGGACTCTATCACCAGGCTAAAAAAGGAAACAAAGGAATATAACGGATTGAATCATGATCATCTCAAATTACTATCACAACATCTACGTTTGTGAATCTGGAGTTCTGAATGGACTATTTGATGACTGATGATAAACTTTCAATTTTAATGTCAGTTCCTAAAATAATACGTACTAATTCATTTGAAAGGTGACCAGGCGATGGCTGTTTAAGGTGAAGTATTCTCACAATATAGCAATATCATGGAGAAAGTCGACATTAAAGCCAGCTGCTGGATATAAAATAATCATCCAGAATAACAAGACATTAAATTGTTTTTTTTTAATGTCCTAAAATACAATGTATATGGGGCTCCTGGAAATGCTACAAGGACCATTTCAGTTGCCAGATAGTTTTCCTAAACCTCTGAGTCTGTGTATTCAATTGCTGCTGTAATTGTATGCTACAAAGGAGAAATCTCAACGTTGTCCATCAACCGAACAAAAATCTGTATCGTTCTTACCTTACAAGCATCGACAAGATCATTGTCCACGATGATGTCGACCGACCTTGGTAGCTGACCGGCAGGGGCCTTCTCAGGCATCTCCTGAATGGTGATGGTCTGGTGGTCTTTATAGAGGGAAAGGCCAAACTCTGTCTCAAGTGGGTTGCCTTGGTCGTCCTGGTAGGTCAAGCAATCAGGTTAAAGGATAAAGGTTAATTTGGTTCGAACAAAAAATATAATTCTCCTTTTATGTAATATCTAAGATATAAATGAGGCACATTTCAAATCATTTCTAGGCCAAGTCTCACACAATTTGGTTGATGCAAAACACATCGTTGGAGGTGAATTGTGATAGATTTGAATCAATTGCAAGTCTAAGAAAGAGCCCTTTATCATAGATTGGCCGATTTCTCTTTCCCAATCAATCTGGAGCCAGTTTCTCAAAACCGACATAGGCACAAGATCATGGACATGTAATTAGAATACATTTTTTTACCAATTATATAACAAACAAGATGTCCATGAACTTGGACTACAGAGGCCAGTTTCTTGAAACTATCATATGTCTAAAAGTTCTTGGACATCCCATGAAAGCTCATGTTAATTGAATAACACATGTCCAATGGGACATATGTCCACACACTTGAACTTACGAAGGTTTCAAGAAACACACTCCAGGGGGTATTTCACAAAGATCTTAAGTTAAACTTATCTCTAAGTTGGACTTTATGATGGAAAGCCGTTAGCACCTATGAAAATATTTTGTAAAAGTTATTTTATAGGGCATAAAATGTTGATTCAAATCATTCATATTTTTTCTATTATCAAGGAGATATCATGTTGTTGATGTGGAATTTATAAAAAGTATAAAATACTTGAATTTGCTCTTTTGAATATATTTCAATTCAAGGATACAAATGGCTCTCCATAATTTGTTAAGTCCGACTTAAGTTAAGTTTGACTTCAATAGGATCTTTGTGAAACACCCCCCCCCCCCCCCCCCCCCCCCCATCTTACTCTGATCGTCTTCAACCTACCTTTGTGGGGTAGACAGAGCTGGAAGGGAAGGCATCGAGAGAGGTAAGATCAGTGTATTTGCGTTCCATGGTCTTGCGAGTTGCCGGACAGAAGTGCACGCTACGTACCACCTTAGGTCTTACAAGAGAACCTGCCATAAAAGAAAATACAGACCTTAAATACAGACTTACTTCAATGTTGTACACTGTATTATTTTTCATAAGATATGATATAAAGGAAGTTTAAATGTTCCCCTACCTATTATGCGAAAGAAATTTAGGTACAAACTTCTGGGGATTGTCATGGCCAAGTGGTTTAAGGTGCTTGACTGGAGATGCGAAGGTTGAGGGTTCGAACCCCACACAGGACTAATATCCTTTGGCAAGATATTAACCTACACTTGCTACTCTCCGTCCAGGTGTTAAATGGGTACCTGGTAGGATTCAACCGTCATTGTTGGTCGAACAGTTTTTGAGCGTCAAGTAACCCCTGGCTAGAATGCTCCCAAGGGAGTGGAGATTGTGCACACAATGTGTGCGGGCAAGTATTGAATCCAATGACCGGGTAATAGTATATCTGTAAAGCGCTTAGAGACATCGAAGGTGGAATATTATTGTAAAGCGGAATATTATTATTATTTCCAAGGAGAGATCTATACAAAGAGGGTAAAGTTATTTGTGGAAAATGCTATGCCCACATCCTCCTCCTAAGGCCAAAAAAAAAAAATTGTTTGGTTGTCCTCGATTGCTTTTCTGGAGTAGGGGCGGGCGGGCGGATTTTTTTTTTTTTTTTTTTTTTTTTTTTTTTTTTAAAACTTCATTTTTTGTGTGTCTTTTTTTTTTTCTTCTTTTTTTCCCATTTTTTTTTTCCATAAAAAAAAATACCATTGGGATTGTCAAGCATTTAAAAAAACAAAGTCTATAAAACACTTTGATATGGTAAAAGACTAGTTTAATATACAATGAATATCAAGACCAACACAGAAAGTATTTTGGGCTTTGAAATACAGCACCTTTTAAATCTCCATTGTACTACTTATAGCTACTTGCGCCCTCTATGTAGCAAACAATGCCTAATCGGTGACCATTGGTCCCCCATGATCCACTTTATCTTATATTAACTGAGAGCTGATTTGATGAGATAACCACCTGTCCAGTGACCTTGCAGGGTGGTCTAATCCCTCCTGTAAACTAGTACAGATGGGCTTTAAAATGAGTTTAAGAATGCTCAGAACCTGATTTGAATGAACGGCATTTTGACATAGAAAAATAAAAATGGCAAGTTTAATAATACCTAATTGCGTACTGAAAAGACAAAACTGGCAACGGGACGCATTTTGATCCTTGCAAATGCATGAAATGGTATGTTTGGCATTTAAGATTGCTCCCCCAAAAAAAATTATTAAAAAATTATTTAAAAAAAAAAAAAAATGAATTTAAAATAATAAAAAAATTGAATTTAAAAAAAAAAAAAATATTACAAAAAAAAAAAAAAATGCGAGCGGCCCGAAAATGACAAGCGGGCGGTCGAGGACAACCAAATGATTTTTTTTTTTGGCCTAATCAATGGGTGCACTACATGTGTACTTGCATTTCACCAATCAAGAAAGACAGGTACCCCCTTTCCCCCATGTCTGTAAAAACGCCCTACACTACTGTTACTACTACTTACACTTGGTAACAATTCCCTCCACACAAACCAGGTTTCCAAGGTAGCTTGCGGCTAGGGAACGGGGAGTAACGTGCTTGGATCCAAAGCTTCCTTCAAAGCCGACGAAGAAGTCGTCATGCTGCTTGCCGTAGGCGGTATCTGCCGACGTGACAAACTCCTTCAGGGCTCTCTGGAGACAAGCTACTTCTTCACCGGCTTCGTTCAACAGTCTAGAGTACAAAATGGGAGGGAAAAGTGATGACTGTCATATCATAGACATCAATATCAATTCGGAAGCAGAAACACAACATTCCTGATGTCTTTCTCAAAAAGAATCACATAATGAATTGACATATTTATAGCCATCTAAATTTCAATGCACATATGTACATTATGTAAACTATTTTAATGAGGACAGTTTATAAGGTTTAGACTAGAGATATTAATATCAGATTTCAATTATTAGATCTTGAACCTTGATGATCGAGATAATCCCTGAAGCAGCTTTTCCAAGCTAAATTGGAATGGGATTTGTTGTGATAGTAGGTGATGGTGCAGACAACAACCAAAAGTTGAAAAATTTCCATTTACAATTTAAAAAAATTATGCTCCTACAGCTTACAGATAATTCTTATGTATCAAAGTAATTTGTTTTCTTCTATTATTCAAATAAAGAAAATTGATGGAATCTATATAAACCTAGAGATCTAAGTTCTTTATTTCATTAATCTAATTTCTTCTTCCTCAGAAAAGGGGCACCATTGTGGTGACAAAGTTGAACAGTCTCTACTTCAGTTAATTGTTATAATAATAAACAATTACAAGATAAGAAAATCAGACTTGGGGAATGAAGTTCCTGTTGAATAAAATGAAGTATAAAGTATGACTTAATGACCTTATACAGTAACTATAGCATTAGGATCTTAAATCAGCAGACATAATACCCACCGTAAAGCTCTCTTGGGGTATTTTCTTCGAAGGTCATTGATGTTAACGGTGAGACGACATTGATTCTTTGATATCATGCTCTGAACCTTCTCATGATAGATACCTTGGTCAGCCTATAAAGTAAGAGGAAAAAATAGAAGGATATAAAAAGGATATAAGGATATATAGCAAAGCATAGTAGTCAATGCTAATGCATATTGACCTCTATAGCACTGTATTCGTGCTGAGAGGTCTCAATTGCACACAATGCACAAACTGCACACAATTGCACACTAATGCACACAATGGCTGATTGGCAAGTTTGACAGTAGACTCACGATTTGAATTTTCAAAGAATTTTTTCTAACATCAGTAATTTAAAAAGATTGTATTTTACTGCTATTTAGGTGTCATCAATTGTCACTAAAGTACCGATTTTGAGTGAACTCTGTGAACTCACTGGGCTTAACCTACCGTACTTATATTCGTCCCGATTCTCTTGCGATATATCCCCTGGCAAAAACAGTAAAATGGCAAATGGGGGGAAATTTTGGCAAGTGCATGCAAGTTACATTTGATATTTGTTGTTACTTTGTTAGTCAGACTTAATTTGAAGAATGTACAATGTACCTCAAATGCCCCAACGGTGGTCACGTGCACCGAGAGGATTCAGTATGTTAGCTTACCGGTACTTATTAAGTTATGCTAAGTTCACAACGACGCCGAATTGATGGCGAATTAAATTGGCGGCAAAACGTAACAAAGCTTAATTAAAGCGTAAAGACCGTAATAGAGCGTGAGAAAGCTTTGAGCAATTCGGGACATTCGGGACATTCTGTTTTAAAAATTTGAGGCGATCTGTCACGAATTGCGTAAAGCGGGGAGAGCGTATTAAAGCTTATCAAAGCGTCACAAAGCTTATCAAAGTTTTGCTCAAAGCGTAGGAAAGCTTAACAGAGTTTAAATTTTTGGCGCTCTTGCCGAATGTCCCGAATTGCTCAAAGCTTTCTCAGGCTCTATTACGGTCTTTACGCTTTAATTAAGCTTTGTTACGCTTTGCCACGGCTTTGCTCGCGGATTTAATTCGCCATCAATTCGGCGTCGGTGTGAACTTAGCATAACATAGACTATCTGAGGAGATCGTGAGATTTTTTGAAAAGTAAACAAAAATGACGCCGAATTGATCGCCGATTTAAAGCGCGACATTCCGCGTCGGTGTGAACTTAGCATTAGGCAAGAGCGCCACAAGACAATTTTTTTTTTTTTGAGGCGCTTGTTCAGAAACCTATCCAAAATTTGACCCATATTTTAAATCTTCCAGTTCCAGTTCCAAGCACACACTGAGACAGATTATTTTGTCTAGCCTACACAGTCTAACTTTTGTTAGATCTAGATTCTAGATCTAGATCTAGATCTAGATCTAGATCTAATTAAGAAGCATTAATTGTAACTTGCAAAGGCAAAACTTTGGCAATTAGGACTGTAAATGGTACTGTCATTGTTAGACTTCAAAAGATAACACTGTCTGTAGAAAAGATGTAAATTCTAGATCTAGACACTGTTTCAGTATTTGCATTTCTGACATTCACTCACATTCACAATAGACCCTAGATCTAGATCTACATAGGGTCTAGACTAGTCTAGGTTGTCAACTAGAAATCTAGATTATGATGAGGCTTCACACAAGTTATGCGTAACATGACAAATATGGGTATTGACTAATATTGTCAAACTCAGAAAGAATGAGGGTTAAAACTGTAAATTGTAATTTTCGTGATTGTCTTTGAAATTGAAACTGAAAGTCTGAAACACTTCTGCAAAGTGCCAAAACTGATTGACTTGAGAATTGAGTGAAATCAGTGGGAGAATACTTACATCATCGTCCAGAAATTCGAGATATTCACGTTGGTAATCCCTCAACTGCTGGTCGATGTCGGTATCCATGTTTTATCTTTGAAATTTCTTCCCAAATGAGAAAGAAATTCGAAAAAAGACCACAATCTGACAATGCTGTGTTGTAAACAAAGACAATCTCGCACAGTACGATTTAAATGCCCGGTGTTATGCACAGCTGTACTGTACGTACATTGCATGTGCGGTATGCCCAACTCACACAATTTTCGCGCCACGATCAACATGTGATTGATCAACCCGCGGGACCTTTAACTGATATTCGCTCTCTGATTGGTCAGTTGAATGGGTCCATTACACCGTTCTGACTAGTCTACTTTGCACAGACTCCTCTAAAACTCATATACCTTGTTAAAATAACTGGGTTTTGTTCGATATTGCTCGTTTCTTGTGTTTTGTACGAACATTGTGAAATATGTTTCAGCCTTAAATTACCATTATGGTTTTTAAAAATAGACTCATATAAATGAAAATGATCTGTTCAGTAGTCAGTACTCAATATCTGAGAAAATTATATTTTCATCACATTCAAAAATATATTCATGTTTGTGAGGTAGATCTAGGCCTTTCTTATTATAATTTTGCAGAATCCAAAGATCATAAAATGTTGACATGGAAAAATGAAAATATAGTACATGTGTATGATGTGTAAGGTTCATTATCATTATTAAGAGTGTCCAATGTTGTTTTATGTCAATCCTGTTTATAAATAATAATAATAATAATCTTTTCAAGTCCACTCCAAATATTATTAAACTGAAAATGGAAATTCTTTTTGCCCAATTGACTATGGTTATTATTATTATCATTTTTATTATTAGTTATCATATCATTATTATCACTATCATCATCATTATTATTATTATTATTACCATCATTTCATTATTTTCATCTTTGTTATTAATATCATTATCACCATCATGTACATCACCACCATCATCATAGTTTAATCTAAGTAAATAAAATGAAAAACATATCCTTTTCAACCAAAGCAACGCCAGGCATCACTTATGAAATTAGGTCTTACCACTATAAATAAAAAAAATCATCCTTCTACTTTTCACTTCTACTATCGAACATGGCTCCATCCATCACAATGAAATGCAACTATGCTTTCATTTACAAAGTCTCTTTGACGTATTGACAGCTGGCCTCTGCTTCCTGTCAACTCAACAACACACCAAGAAATGAGAAGTCAAAACTATTCATATTCAGATGATTTCTTAACACACTCTTTTATTAGACTTTTCTTACACGTTGTACAAAGAGAAAGAAAAAAAAATGAGTATGTTCCTCGCTTTACATTGTGTACAGCTTACGTAAGATACACTCAAAACTAAGTGGCTATCTACGGGTAGGCGTGACTTAATAATACTGCTAATCACTTTCCCATTCACCAATTCAGTAATTAAGAAAAACAAAATGAACAATTGACATACTATGCACAAACATTTTTTTTTACAATCACCATCCAAGAGGCAGGCTGCACCAAAATAATGAAAATATCCATTGATAGAATAAAAAATCCACGAAAAAGAGATATTCACATAAAAATACTTAAAAGAACTAGGACAATTCTATTTTTCATGCAGGTAATTTATACAAATAGACATGCACACTCTATGTATAAACAAGCGTTGATGAAAGGAAACAAAAAGCATTAAAAATCATTTAAAATCAAGATTTAGTTGTAGATTATCCCAAAAGGAAATTAGCTCAATTGCTACTAAAAATGTATTATTTTCCATGCCATTCTTCAACCATCATTCTTCAACCATCATTCTTCAACCATCATTTCTCAACTTCCTTTATGTATGCCGAGATTCCTTCTAAACATTGTAACATAATTCCTAGCTTGCTGCTTTTATGGCAAGTCGACCCTCTTGGTAAAACTCACTTCTTTTCTTCTTTTTCGGACCTTTACTTGATTTGTCAATTTTAACAAATTTGTTGTTTTCTTTATTTGCCAAAAAAACAAAGGAGTAAGAAGTCAATATCAAAAGCCTTTTTTTTCACAAGCGAAATTTAATACCAACTTCTTGAAATACTCATCTGGAAAGCCAGTTCTCTATTTAAGAACAAAAAAATTATTTATCTAAAATTCATTTTTTTGCAGTTCTGTTTGCTTTCATCAATAACAACACATAACCTCAAAAAGCTGTATACTGGAAAAAAGTTTATGCACAAATCTTCTTGACATTTTGACACATTGTCTACTTTACAAACGGATGAATACACTAGACTTCGGACCGATACACAAATATCATTCAGAAAAGTACAACATATATAGAGGGCCAATTTCTATTTCACAATTTTGTGTACAGGAGGAGGGATGTAAAACAAACATTTGTACAGAAATAAAACAAATAAGTGTTCTCTGAAATTTACACTTGCTACTGTACAAATGTACACTTTTTGTCATAATAGGGAGCATTCTTTCTGTGCTTATTTTCATACTTTTGGACAAAATCTACATCAAAATTACAAATCCGTATAAGGATAAATACATAATACATGATCACACCAAAAAATGCTACCATATTGACATTTCTGTTCACAATTCTAAAACTGAAATAAACCAATTCATTTTCCTTTTGAAATAAATTAAAATTGACAAAATACATCACATTTGGCCTTTACACTTTTCCTATTATACACATTATGGAGGCACGGGTTACACTGCTAAATTTAAACAAACTATCCAATATAAAATTGCGTGCAGTATAAAATGATCTGAAAAAATTGCAGTTAATTCCTTGTCATAGAGCATCATAGATCATCATTGCCGTCACAATAATCGCTCAAAATTAGGAGAATTTACAAGAAACCACATCGAAAGGTGGCTGGTTTATGACAACAAGATCTGCACAAACCCTTTCTTAAATAATTGCCATCAATGAGGAAAATGAATCATAGAATTCAAAAGTATCATGGACTAATGCATTTTCTTTCTTTTTTACATAATTTACATGCTCCATAAGCACAATTCAGTTTCATATTTAACATGAGACGCACAGATCACATGAGATTTCCTATATTTTGGCTTACAGTTGAAGACTTGCACTCAGGAAGAAAATAATTACAATGCAAAGCTGCTTTCTGTGGTATTTTTTCTTACAAAAATTCATCAAATCATGAACAATTCCAGTAAACAATCCAACTCAGGAAAAAAATCAAAAATTGTTCCCAATCTTCATAAATTGTCTTTTATTTTCATCAGTTGCTTAATGATCTATGTACAAGAGGATCAGTCTCTTAATCATTTCTGAACCAATGTTTCTGTACATTCTCTACATGTATTTAAAGTGAGTCAAATAAAGTCTGGTCTTTTTACAACATTATCATGTCAAGGGAATTGTGAACTGGGAGAGAGTATGCCTTTACATTTTAATTACAAAAGAATTATACAAATGAAAAACTATACTTTGTAATCTGGAAATAAAGTCTTATTTACACATCGACCCTCGGGTATTGATCTACATGGTCATACATGATGTAATATGGTACGCAATTACCTCATAATTTTGGTCTCTAATAAGCAAATACACATACCCTTTAAAAGCGGGCCAAGAACAGTATTTTCCATTAGAATACTATGCACAAAGCAGCCAGTGTTTCTCAAATGAAGAATCACATTTTCTGGTTTCTTTACAATAAAAAAAATTGTGTAACAAAGCTTTTACAAGTCGTCTTTTTTACATTATGTCACAAGTGAAGTCCAATACTTAGTGGAAATTATGTGCAAGTTATCTCTGTAATTTACAAAAGTCTATAAACTATTTACTATTTTTACACCAATGCTTTCATAATTCATGTCTGCATTTTCTCATTGTATCTGTAGTTTTCTTCAGGGAGGATTAAAACAACTGCAAATAAGTGTTTTAAAAGCACCATAAAATATCTAAAATTTTAAGAACATGGCAAGGACAAAAAATCTAAGAATATTATCAAACGTATAAAGTACAGAATTTTCTTCAAAAAATGGTAATAAAAAGAAAGTAAAACAAGTTCATCACATTATGTTCCGATACCTGTGTTAAAATAGCGTTTCAGTACCAGTTCTTTGATTCTTTTCCCAAGCATGAAGTAGCCTCCCTTATGTTAGGTCATTTTGAACCTGACGGCCAGACAAACCAACCTTCATTCAACAGCCCAAACACACGATATTACACAGAGGCATTTTTCTGCTTCCAACTTCTGACTTTGTTAGTACACACCCAAAAAATATCTCCTTTCGTCAATTAGCTTCAAATTGCTCAAATCACTCCGGGGAAGAGCGTAAGCGCTCGGTAAGTAACCATTTCATGGTAAGCACATGATTGCAACGTATCTGGGAGGTGACCCTTAATACAGTGATCCTATACAAATCTTACAAGAATTACAGAGTAAAAAAATAATAACATTAACAATAAAAGGAGAATTTACAAGCTACATTGAATCTGTACAAATACTTGCATCTTTCTGTAAGGTAATAATGATGTGTCTGTCTTTGATATACATCTCTGTACAAGTTGTATGCTGTCTTGGTAGGTTCAAACAGGGTCATGGTGGGGTATATCTCCTTTTGCTGTACAAATAGCAGTCACAGCCAGAACGGGGAGACAAGTCGGTATATTATCCAAAATGCCGTACACATTATACAGAACCTGTGGGCTGATGTATATTTACATGTACCCCCTCCCACAAAGCATTATATATCAACAATCTGAGGTCTCTAATGGAGTTAGTCCTGAATTATTGTGTGATCTATTTACAATTCAAACCAGTTGACAAATTGAGGATTTAAAATGGTCCATGTCCTATGAACTACAAGGTAGGTATGAAACAGGCATTGTGCTCAAGTCTCATTACATTCCAATGTATAGGCTGAAGTCTATGTTATATCCCTCATACTGTTTTCATTCCATACCTAAACATATGTACAGGAATCCAGTGTTCTATTTCATATTCCTTTTCCTACAAATTGACTAGACGAGTTTATAACAGTGTGCGCTACTTCTTCCATTCTGAAATTTGTACAATGAAGGTGTAAGAAAATTCATCCTGGTAAGGAGCTTGGTCAGGTTGCCATGATACATTTCCTATAGTAATAATGGATAGTTTCCAAAGTGAGAGATAGAGAAAAAAATTCTTTACAATATGTACTCTTTTCTATTTTACAATAATTACAAGAGATAATGGACCCTTATACAGAGGGCAATATAGCTTTCAAAGCCTTTTTTTTTCTTTCTCAAAAGGGATAATTTTCCTGCCCGGTACGATCATATTTTTCTTCTTCTTTTCATTTTCTCTGCCTATCAAAAGGCACACAATGGAAGACAATTCAGAGGGTTTAGTAGGGTACAGAGCACAAAATTTCCCTATTCTTTTTTTTTTAAATCCATCTGCAGTATGTTCAATATAGGTCTTGCATGTGTTTTGGCAATGCAATTATGTCATATTTACGAGGTTAATATTTACACTTCACTTGACTTGATGATCTTGAATTTATAACGCCTGCACTACCGAGAGACTAAGGCTTTTGTGTCTGTAAATGAGCACCACTCTACACTCACGCGACAGATCTGACGCGAGGTGTGCTTATCTTAGTGCTAATTAGTGCTTGGTGTAACCGGGTGAGTTATCGGTGTTCTATCTCAAATCCTAGTGCTGATTAATGACACACAACAGTCCTTTACAAGAAACTATACACCTAACACAGATCCTGTAGTATGGAACTATACACCAAACACCAGATCCTCTAATATGGACCCAGCGACAAAGCTCTTCATCTAAACAGGACTATCAAAAGCTTTGAGTTTTGTGGTGTGGGAAAAGTCAGATTTAGCAGTGCCAAGATAATTACAAAAGGGCAACATTGAGGTGAGTGTGGCTTACTTTAGTTTATCATGCTATGAGTAATATACACACCAAAGGTTATACTTCCTACTTTTGGCAAATGCCTAGTCAAACTATTTTAAAAATGCCATTAAATTATCAAGCCAATTTACAATAGAAATACAATAGCTAAATACACCAAGATACATACATATAATGCAAAGTAAAGTACAAAACCCTCAAAAAGGAAAAATAATTAACAAAGAGCAAATTATTAAATGCTTGTAAAATAATGTATATCATACAATTATAAGTCATATTAAAACGAAATTCATATTACATTTCCACATTTTTCCTTTTTTACAAATAACAAGAAATTCATGCAATAAATTTTCATAATGCTAAATATGTACCATGCTAAATACAATTTTCACAGAAGAAATACAAATGCAAGTTCTGCTAATCCATCCACTGATCATCTAACTGGGATTTGAATTCTCTTACTATCCTACTACTATGATATCCCAGGAATATATGTATATATAATATGTATTCAAAACACAACATAGTCCACTGCAAAAATTGAAATTTCAATGACTACACGAGGATGACTACTGTGGACGTTCATATCAAGGTCCCTAAACTAACAGCTAGGTAAAATCCAGATGATACATTCATTACAGAAAAGCTTTTTTTAGATCGTTTTATCAACATTTTTTCTTCCTCATTTTCAAATCTGTTTCAACACTACTCAAGCATGCATTCTAGACTAACAATGTTGAGGTTCAGGCGGGCAGAGGGTAGATTGCCTTATTGTATATTAAATGACCTTCAGAGAGCCCAATATCCGCTCAGCAGTTTCATGGGCCTCTATCGGGTCAGATACATGCAATCAATTCTTTAGGATGTCATTTGTTGCGTGCATTTCCCTTCAAAGTTCGTTTCACAGCATTACAAAAGAGGGTACTTTCTTATTTTTCATCTCCTCTTGATTAGAATCAATTTCATTTCATTTCTCTTCCTCCCTCATTAAAGAGTCAAGGTAGGATTCTAATGAATCTCGTTTATCAAAAATAATACGACATCATCATCTCTGATCCTCTTGGACTACCCTCTGCCAGCAGTAAACAATCAAATTGTGTTTTTTTTGTTAAGAATTTTAAATATGCGAAAACTTGCCATCACTTAAACGCTCAAGAACGAGACAATCATTTGTTCTGTGTCAACAATATATATATATTCTGTAGTTCCAGAGCTCCAAGAACATAGAGGGTTAATAGAGTTACTGATCTGAGATATTTTAATGTTGCTAGGTTAACGTCAAGTTACAGGTAGTGTGTTTTCTACATGTAGATGTAAAACCTTAAATTTATCAAAATCAAGAGGGAAAACAAAGAATGTAGATGATTTCAAAAGCATTTCTCTCACTTTCAAGTTGAACACAAGTGCATGATAAATGATTGTCTCGTCCCTGGCTCAGGCTGCAGCAGCGACTACTTTTTCCCTGTCCTGCCTTACACCTCTCTCTACAAGGTGCCGTTGGTCGGTCCACCGATGGGTCCCAGGTCGTTGCTCTTCATGAAGAACTTCTCCAGCTTGGCCAGGATGTGCTTGCCGTAGGTGTACTTGCGCAGCGACGCCACGTAGGGACGGATCTTGTGCATCAAGATCTTGCGCTGGTTGGGCTCGGAGACGTCGATCATCTTCTGCACCACGTAGTTGGCGTACTGGTCCTTCATCATGGTGTACAGGGCACTGTGAATCAAGTTTGCAAATATTTTTCGGTTAATTTAAAAGCTTTGGCAGTCCCACTCCTAGCAATGTGATAATCAAAATGAGAACTTGTATGAGAAATTTGAAAATGCAAGAGTTTTAAATGTGCATAGATCCTTTTTAAAGTACTTTTTATTCTTTCAGGCTAAAAATGAAAGTAGTTTGAATCCTGTATATGCTCAGAAAAACTATCATGGCAAAGTTTCAAGAACAGTACACTGATTATTGTTAACAGTTTTTTTTTTACTTGAATTTTTTTTTGGAACAATGGGACTCAAATGAAAGCATTTCATGAGTTTCCTGGACATGACCAATAAATCTGTGCAATGTAAGGATCTTTTCCTTGGGCTTACCCGTCATTGTAAGAGCAGACTTCATCGATGAGAAGAGCCCTCTCAGGTCGCGAGGAGTGTGTGATGCACTTCTCAACCACATTGCTATGGAAGGAAGAAGAAAAGAAATGTTACATAATGTCATATTGCTTCCATACTGGACATTCCCATTATCAATATAAGCTAGGCAAGAGACACATGAAAGTACAACATTTGTGAAGGGATTCCTCCAGACAATCCTGTTTCTTTTATGTGCAAGATTCAGCCCCCCCCCCCCCCCCCCCCCCTCTTACCCGTTAAAGCAGATGCGTCATCTGACTTTGTTACACTTACGCCTACCAGTCTACCCAAATTCATAGCCTTGAATGAAATGAAAATTTGTTATAGCCCATATAGAATTGCATATGTGTCTGCACTCCTTTTTGGAGAGTAGGGACCCTCCAAAACTACAGCCCAAATGCTATCTAATTCTGTCAATGACCGTGAGGAATCGCCCATGCATCTGCACCACTTGTTGGTCAAAGCATCTATACAGAGAGCTTGGCCAACTTTGTTTTACTTGGTCAAAGCATGGCGTATATTCTTTTGTTTTGTGTTTGCCCAACAAAGCTGTATTCGCCGGGTTGGACAAACTCTTTATATTGATAGCTATGTTCTTGGGGTGTAGACAGAGAGATCGCGCCCTCACCTGGCAAACTTGTGCTGACTGAGAACCAGGACCTTCCCTCTCATCTCGAGGACAATCTTGCTCTTATCCTCTGGTCTACCATGCTCCAAGACGTGCTGCACAAAGAGAACAAAACAATGAGTGAACAATGAGTACCATTCTTTCATACCTGCCAACCTTCGACCAACAAAAATAAATAAATAAAATTCTCTCAAAGCAAAACAAAGTGAGGAAAATAGTGTATTTGGTATGCTTTTATGCAGAAGTATTCAGAAGAATGAGAAATATCTATGGATCCCGCCATTAGCTTGAGGACAAAAATATGGGAATTATTCCTCCATAACAGAAATGGTTGCGAGATATGTTTTTTATGATAAATGATAAACATCAACGATTCCAAAATACCCTCAGATATTGCCTCAAGTGTCAACTTATTGTCTCTCGTATGGATCAGTAACATCCTTTCAGATCTACAATTAACGCTAAATCTAAAATATTCATACGCTTGTAAATTTGTTGTTTGGTTGAATTAGGACATCTGTTAAATACTTCAATCAACTCAATTTCAATTTATTGTCCAATATTGGAAATTTGATGTAAGATGTAAGCTTTAATGTGTCACATTCTCAAGAAACATAGATCTGGACAGATCAATTTTTCACATACTTGAAATTATCCCAAACTTGATAAGGGTATGAATAGTTTAGTTGTTAACTGTATATTATTCATGTAGCGCTGAATTCAGGGGCACGATTTTGCAGGATGAAAGATTACTCCTCATGGAGATTTGCATCATCACCTGCAATGTCATCTTACCTGAATGACGTAGTTGCCATACTGGTCTTGAACAAGGCTCTCTGTCTGCTGATGAAGCTCGTCTAGAAGCGGTTTGGTCTGTTCAACAATGCAATGCTCCAAGATACGCTGGATGACACGGCAGCCGTATGGGTGTGTGGAGAGAGAATACACCTGCGCCTCAAAAAATAGAAATAATACATGTTTTATAAAATATGTGAAGATGATATACATCAATATGGAGCGAGGTGTACTGTGGATGCAAGTTGCAGAGGTTTTATCTCTGCCTTGATAACTTAATAACAATAGAGTGCTTTCAAATATGAAATATTACCAATATAAAAAATCACGAGCTTCACCCCAAGCTAACACAAAAATAGAACACGTTAGTACTGTGTGTTGTAAAGCACTTCAGGGCAGATGTCCGATAACTTTCGTTCTCTGGGAAGTTTTTTAATCCAAGTAAATACAAGACAAGCTCCTTCTAAGACCCCGTTCTCACTCACTTCGTTGGAGCGCTCTGGAGCGCTCTAACTAAGACCCGTTCCTCAGGAGCGGTTCTTAGGTGAGTGAGAACGGTCAAAGTGGTCCAGGAAGTGGACTTCTGGACCGCTCCAGAAGACCACCTTCCAAGGTGGTCTTGAGGAGCGGGTCTTATTATGAGCGGTTTGGAGCGCTCTAACGTGCAATGTGAACGGAAAGCGTACTTTGAACGGAAGTGAGCTAGTGACCTTCGGTGCGAAACATGTAGTACGGTACATACGGTTTGTATTCCGCGCGCGAAAAAATTGACCTGCTGACCTGAGCTGCCATAGCAACAAGACCACTTTGACTCGTGGAGCGGTTTGAGCCATAAAAAACTGCTCGGAGTGTGAACGCTCGCAAACCGTTCCTCAAGACCCGTTCCTCTGGAGCGGTCTAACTAAGACCCCTTTCAAAGTGAGTGAGAACGGGGTCTAATATTAAATTCTGAGGCTTTGTAATCAAATCAATAAACAGTTCTGTGACACATGCTCCTGCAACAATTCCTTTGTGGTGATTTTTTCTTCTTTTCTAATCAAATTCCAAACTTCAACCCTGTACTCAAAACTATTCCTAACCCTACCCCGGAACCCAACTACAACCTCATTGCAAACACCACCTAGCCCTACATCTCTCACAAAATAAAGCCTCCAGCATTATGTGGCCAGAAGATGGGAGAACCGGATGTAGATGTTACCTGTCCTCTGAAGGCATCCACGATGAACTGGAGCGCAGCAGGCTCCACACACTCGATGCACTTCTGCACCACATGGTTGCCATTCTGGTCCTTGACACACTTGAGCACATGGCCATCAAGCTCCTTCACCATCTCAGTCTAGGATTTTAAAAAACAAAGACAAGATAGAGAAGGTATTTAGTCATATTATTCGCCAACGTTGATATGTATGAATGCATCAATGTGTAGTCCATCATTAAAATGTGAATGCATGATTATTAGAAATAGTTCAAATGCGTAGTCACCCGAGCAATTTAGTTAGCATAGCACAAAGTAATTTGTTCATATACATTAAAAGACGGAACATGCATAATTAATTAGCAATTAAGATTAGGATTGAAATAAAAAGGACTGGGGAGGGCAAACGAATTATATTAGATGTAAGAATATACAATAAAAACTCGGAAGTTTGCGTTTAAAGCAATTTTATTTGTGACAAGATATGCAATAACTCAAAAATTACGATGCTTTGTAACACAAAATATCTATTATTTCAAAAGTGATAGGTGCTATGGGCGAAGTAGATCATTCAACCACTCATAGCCTCTTTAGAAAGGAAAACAAATTTAACTGAATCTTGGAGCTGGGGGTCTGGTCTGTAAAATTTGAAAGTGGGATAGGGAACACGTGCAATGGACTTCCTCTAGTATGGAGTCTTGACTAAGGGCATGGTTTTCTTACAACATAACTACGATAAAATAAAATGAATACAATTACATACAATTACCTGCAGTTCCGGTGGAATGGACTCGAGAGCCTTCTGGATCACCCTGCATCCGTACATCTGGAGGGCTAGGGGTAAGACGTGGCCCCGGATCCGCTGGGCCAGTGCCTGCTTCTGCTCCGGGAGGCCAAACTCAAAGAACTTCTGGATGACATAGTTGCCAAAGACATCGGTCATCAGGCTGTAGGCCGCACCCAGGATCTCGCTGAAGACCATCTGTCGTTCGGTTGGAGTAGCACGCTCTAGCTTCTGCTGTATGAAGCGTGACCCATGTTGGTCCTGAGACAAGAAACAGAGGGGAAAGTGGTCTTTAAGTCCTGACAGTGCTACGATTACAAATATTTAACAACTACAAAGAAGCAAAGCTATTGAAAAGGTGTTTAAAACAAGAAAAGAAAACCATTTACACTCCTAATAGTTGATGATAGATGCAACAACAAAAATCTATTATCATCCAATCTATGATATTGACCAACACCATGTATTCCCATTACATGTACTGGAACATCTTGTATCATTTCTTATCCAATCTATGCATGATCAATCAGAGACTTAACTGCAAGAAGAAAGAGTTCACTTATTCAAGGTTCAAAACTCTAGAACACTATCAAGAAGAAGCATTAAAGCTTATCTGAACTAGTTTACAGGAGGGATTAGACCTCCCTGCAAGGTCACTGACAGGTGGTTATCTCATCAAATCAGCTCTCAGTTAACATAAGAAAAAGAGGATCATGGAGGACCAATGGTCACCGATTAGGCATTGTTTGCTATATAGAGGGAGCAAGTAGTTACAAGTAGAACAGTGGGGCTTAAAGATGAAGTTGAGTTCTGAAATTGTGAAAGAAACGGTGTGGAATAGACCAGAAAAGGTTGATCATCTAGCATATAAGAATCGGTGTGTATTGCAAGATTCTGGAATCATCAATATGATAAGAAATTTGGCCAAGTCTTGGTAAAGGTTACAAACACTGTACACAGAAAGATGTATATGGGACTACACAAACACGTGGCGTAAAAATCCTACCCCTGAGTTTTACGATGTTACATGACACATTTAGAATATGAAGGGATTTGAAGAGCCATGCTTTTCAGGGAACATGTCTTCTCTGATGTTCTTCCACACTTGTATAATAAGAATGATAACGCTCACAAATTATTTTTCACCTCTTCCCAGAACTCAACCTTCACTTTAAATCAGTGAGACAAACATTGAAGTTGAGCCTTACCTGAGAGAACTCGACAATGTGGCTGACAAGGTCCCTGAGCTGCAGGTTGGGGAAGCGGTTGTTGCGGAAGTCTTCCAGGAGCCTGCTGCGACCGGGTGCGCTCTTCTCCATGTAGGCGGTACTGCGGAGGCTACGGGGAGGGAACAGGGTGTTGGAGCCCCATCCCGACCCGCTGGTACTGGAGGAGGTGGATCCACTGCGGTATTTGACTTCCCCGCCTGGCCATGGATGGATACAAGCGTCAATAAAGTCGGTCAGACTAGTCCTCTACACATTCCTTATTCATGCAATCATTGCTATTTTTTTAGTCTCTCAACATGTTTTTAGCTTCCTCATTTTAATTGTCCATAATATTATACTGTTCAATTAACTCTTCCCAAACATTATATCATAAAAAAGCAGAGGCTATCAAAAGTACAACAAAGAGCCGACTGTCTTTCTACTTCTTTTTTGAGCAATTTTCTTGAACATCAAGACAATGACTTGTGACAAACTTCTGCACATAGGGGCATGCCATTACATGTACATGAACATGCATCTACACTTTTTAACATTTTCTGTACAACAAGAAACTTTGGCATGCAGGAAAATGTCCAGATTATGTCTGCATAATTTGCTCACTTGAACATTAACATGATTATTATAAAAGATATCAGGTCATGTTACATCCCATATCAAATTGTCTGCAAACATGCCTAATGCGTGAATCGCAGTAAAGAATCTGTACTAACTAAGATTGCTCCTTTGGTAATCAATCAATTGTAAATGTAATTGCTGCAATATTTCAACATTTTAAAATATTAAATATTGTATTTCTCATACTAAACTTTCTGTTTGTATGCTTCATGGTTTTGTTTGTTTTTTAAATCAAAATGCTTCATGAGTGTTAAGAACATACAAAATAAATGATGAAAAATATTTTAAAGTAATTTCACTTCACGTTGAAACAGGATAAGAGATAGAAACTAGAGGTGATTCAACTGAAACACATCAAACTCTAAATGCCAAATCTTGTGCAATAATACAAGTTCATTTGTTAATACCAAACAACATCACTCTATTGGATTAAACATTACAGAGAAACACAACACTGCAAACTTTGGTTAGTACATGTAACATACTGAAGTTGATAGAGTCCATATGGGCGTATGGCTATCAAATCCAACTCTTAAGCTCAGCATCCAGAATGCAACGGTACACGAAGGCACCAAACGCCTAGTTGAAATCATGCTGCTTATAATATCACGATGCTTAAAACATATGCAATTAACTCCGTAATTCTTCAAATATGCAATAAATCCATACGTACAACTGTCATACAAGGTAAGGGCCGGGTGAGGGGGTCAGATGGGGAGGGTGAGCGAGTTAGGAGTTGGTGAAAACAGAAGAGCGACAGACAGGAATACATGCAGCAGTTTTATATCGTTGCTAAAACAATCTAGAAATATGGCCATGAGAGTAGAGTAGCTCTCTCTTTTGCACTGATGAATTATATTTAAAAATTAAAATCATAAATTTTGTATATTGTTCCCTCCTGAAAGAAAGATATCAGGCAACATTTCCGTCCTGTAAACCTTAACGGATGCCTCAAAATGCTGAAATGTATGTCATCGATCTATAGCTCATTTTGTTATTAACTATGGATGCAAGTAAGGTACCACTTCAGACATAGTTAACATTTCCAACACTTTTCAATACTCATGCATAGACATACACATGCTTCCAAAAATAATAGGCGACTTACAATTCTGATTTTATATATTTATTAAGTCTTCTTTTACCAGGGTGGCTTCATGAGTGATTTCAACACTTTTTTATAAGAAGGTCCTGATAATATCTTCATAAATGTCCAATATCTTTTATGCTACTACCAAAGCGGTCTCTTTTCTATAGATTTTATACCCAACAAACACTGGTGATGACATGCATGCAAGCGATGCATGCAAATTCCAGAATATGGCGAAAAATTTACAGATGGGTAACAGAAGGGTAACAGAGGAGGTGACTTGTAATTGAGAACTGAAAGGAAAGGCAATGCATTGATGGCAAGGCAAAGAGGAAGAATGACAGGGTTGGGATTGGAGTGAGTGAAGGGGGCATAGGAGAGGCTGTGGAGAGGCTGTGGAAGGGAAGGGGCTGTGGGAGGGGAGGGGCTGCTGAAGAGGAGCAGGGGAGGGGGTCGGGTAGCAGGAGAACTACTGGGATTGGGAATGATCTTTACAGGAGGGGGTAGATAGGGTAAAGTATTGCTTGCCTGGGGATGGAACCGAGTATGACATTTGGTCCATACTGAATGGTGCGTTGGTGCCGAGTGCCCGGTTGCCCCACTCATTCTTTTGCCTGGACCATGTAGCGCCGGGCCCTGTTAGTAGGTTATCTGAAAACAGCAAATGATCAACGTTTTTGTTTTCTACTCCTTTCTCTTGTGTCTTACTGGCTTATTTTCCTTCTGGGTCCAGCACCCTATGCACCATATATACTTTCAGAGGAAAGACGTAGCACTGCGAAATTCATGAACAGCACAAGTGCGCAGCTAAATATCCTGAAGATTAACGAGCTAGAAAAAATTCACACATCACTTACTCCATATTTAGATTTGGATTCTATCCAAGAGAATTCAAGTAAATTTGTTCAAGGCTTCACAACAGATGTTGTGGACACATCTGTAAAGGTGTCAAACTGTATGCCATTGTTAATCCTACTGTAATATATATGGTGCATAGAACAGCAGGGTTGTTTCCTCCTTTCACACTCTCTGTGTAACCCTACACAAAAACCCACAAAAAATACAACAAACACTCTGAATAGAAACTTTAAATGAGTCAAAATCAAGATCCTGTGTAAACAACCCAAATTGTAGAAATAGTCAAAAATAGAAAGATTATCACAATTAAATTTGAACACACCCAAATAGATACTCCATCATAAGAATGAGTGAAAAAGAAATTTGCACTGAATAATTGAGAACTATTGGTTGGATGAATGAGTGTTATTAGAATGAACTATCTAATGAATCAACAACTTTAACAAAAAGAACAATAACTGGTGTAAGTATTTCAAGAGAATGAGCCACACGTTTCCTCTAAGAAATATAGTGGAAAGTAAATGATGAAATAGATCTGTAAGCTTTTAAGAGAGAACTCAAACTATCTGTTCACTTGGTTGAATTGTGAATACATATTGTTATTACTAACAAGATTGCATGAATCTTGTTCTACTAATTACAGTTATTAAATTCTTCTGTATTGAATGACTGGGGTTTTAATATATTTTGGAGCCATTACAACATATCACTTTTTTTCATTGTGCTTTTCTTGAAAATAACTCAAGTGAGACTGTTATTCATCTTTGCCCATTAATCATTATGAACTCATCATGACATTAGGGGCTAAGGGCACTTTGGCGAATTATACATTTGAAGAATGTTTTGAGGCGCATGTATTCTCATATTTAGTAATCTATCGATTGCTCCTTGTACAATTCAAATTATCAAGCTCTTTAAAATTAGTTGCAGGTTTAATTCTGCCTGTATTTCAATATTGTATTCAAGATTTGTTTCCCTTTCTTTTTTCTTCTTCAAAACTTCATCATTCATGAGCTCCCAATGATATCTAAAAACTGCTGGGATTTACTAAATAGTTTCCACGGTGGATATGAAAGACTATCGAGCCATTTTGAGCTTTCTCTCATTGAAGATAGAGGCAACAAAGCACACAGAAAACACAAACAAACAACACAAGAACACAACACATCAAGAGCAAACACTTACCAAAGTCAGCTGGAGAGTTGAGAATATGAAAAGAAAGGTGAAAGATACATGTATTGATTTAAAAACAGATTAATTTCATATAAAACGATGCACTGCTTTATAACTTGTGTAATTAATGGCTACATTGCTAAGCTATTTATGCACGAAATACATTACTACTGTAAGAGGAATTTCAAAGCTTAATAATGGAAAATGTATCTTCTGTTCTTACGACTTCAATAAATTTTCTAGACAAGAGAATAATATGTCACATCTGAAATTAAAGCTTTAGACAGAATAAACTGGTCCACATCTTTCATACTATCTACGGTCAGGATTAAACGAGTTGTCTTAGTACATGAACATTTCTAGAAGAAGTCTCAAACTCACATTTCAAAAGCGAAGTCAATCACATAAGCACCACTCAGACTTCCTACATAACTTTTGGGTAATTTTAAATATATCAGCAAGAAATATGTTCACTAAAAAACTGCTTGTTGCTCAAGGTTTCTTAAAACTATACCCTTGAAGTAGGAAAAAGTCAAACTCGCATGGGAATTCAATAGCAGGTTGCTGATAACTCACTTGTCTGGGGCAATCATAATACTTTAACTTGGCCAGCATTCACTGTTGTGATATTGTCTTAGAACTTGTATGAGAAATTGGTGTTTGGACTAGTGTTACAATGCCAAAATGTCTTTATTAGACAAGATAGAGGGTTCACTTACCAAGTCCTAGCCCTATGTTCTGGGATGGAGGAGGGGTCAGCGATCCACCGGTGTGGGTGGGGGAGATGATGGGACCAAGCTGGGGTGAGCTGCCATAGAATTGGCTCATTCCTAGCCCTCTCTTGTAGTCAGAGCTACCGCCCAGTGAGTCACGGCGCTGGATGGGAGTGTCTGCTCCCGAGCCGCTTAGTCCTGAAATGGCATATTATGGACATCAATTAGACATTTCTTGTTCATTGTTCCAGATATTTAGTCTCAAGCATGAAAGATACAGGTCTTAGAAATCTAAATTCAATATACTTCAATATAATTCAATATACAATAACTTACACAAACAGTGCACAAGACAACTAAGATATATCTTCCCCTTATGATAGCATGATCTGTTGTACAGCCTCCTCTCTAATGAGAAAAGAGGAAACAATGATATGAATGAAACTTCCAGCACCAGTTTATTAACAAAAATATGTACTTAAATTGATTAATCCCATTCTTAAATTCAGTCCATATAATCAACTTAAGCTTCCTCTGGACAGTTTAGAGCCACTTTCTGAATTTCCCACAAATATAACAGTATCGCAAGATACTGAAAACCTCATTTTAGTTATGAAATCTACGTGCTGTTGGCAGGAAAACAAAATTGGCCATAGCAACAAGCCACGTTGAATGTCATGACCAACAAGAACCTTGGGTATACAGTCAAACCTGTCTATAGCGACTGCCCAAGGGAAACACAAAACGTGGTCTTTGTAGACAGGTTCCTTTATTACATGTTTCAATGAGAAACCATTTTCAAGGGAAACAAAAAATGTGGTCTTTGTAGACAGGTGGTCACTAAGGCAGGTTTGACGGTACTATGATGTCATCAAAAGAGGTCTATGATCTTACCACTGTTGAAGACGGAGCTACTCTGGCCGGCGTAGGAGCCAAGTCCACCGCCGTTGTTCTGCTGATTGGAGGCCATCTGTTGGCTGCTGGTATAGAGGGACATGGAGGCGGCATTGTGGCCCTGTCCTTGGCCCTGCCCGGGCTGGGGTTGCTGCTGGGGCTGGGCGCCCACCATCCGGAAGTTACCGTTGGTGCCAGTGAATCCATTGGCTTGCACTGTGGGTTCAGAAAGGGAAGGAAAGTGAATTGATTGAAGGTGTTTGCCGTACATTTGGATGAAACAGGACAAAAATCAATTTCAGAGCCAGCACATAGGGTTAATGATTCACATTTTTTGATAAACGTAACATCTCAAGCTAATCAATTTACACTTGCGACATTTTTGTAAATTAATTGTAAGCGCGAGTATGCCAAATCACATACTTACAGGATGTGAGGTCATGAACATTCATAATGAATTGTAAGGAACTGAACAAAAATTGATAAAAGGTTTATTTTATATACTAGTCCAATTGGTAAATTTAACAACCGATGCAACAATAACCATAAACCCAATTAGAAACCCACTCGAGCACCAAAAGCTTAGAAAATGATGTAAAACCACAGGACATGACTAATCGATGTTGGGTTACTAATAAATTTGTTTGAATTCGATACCTGGCGTGTGTTGGGTGCGTGGTACTCAACTATTCATTATTTCAATCAGGGGCGACCTTGGCTAAAGTGAGTAATTTCTGTTTAACAAAAAAAAATTGTCTGGTTTTGACTCGCCGTTAAGTGGAATTGAAAATAACCATGATGTATCAACAATGAAGGATCTTTACCTGTTTGAGCACCACTGACGATGACAGGTGCTGGGGACACTAGCCTGACAGGAGCTCCCATTCCTGGTCTCTGGCCTAGGTTGATCAAGGCTCCAGTCTGGTCATAATAGGTGATGACTTGATAACCAGCTGCGTAAAATTAAAAAAAAAACATGACATTTGGTAAAGAGACGTACATGATACCAAAGTGCTGTAGCAATGTGACATGATGTAACCAAGATTATACCACTTTCATTAACCAAATCTGAAGAGAGCTGGCCAGTAAGTAAATATGATGCCAAACTGCTGCAGCATCCAGACCCAGGGTAGCAAATATTACAATATTCTCCAACAGCCAAATCTGAATAGAACATATCACCACAACATTGTATTGAAAAATGATGTGCTTACATTTATGCCAAAGGTTGACAAAATTGAAGGTTGGACAAGTACTCCGTTATACCTATCCGTGACAATTGTATTGGTATACATACTTCACTGTATCAATATCATCCACTCACTTGTGTGATTGCATAAGTCTCAAAATCTTCCAAAGAAATACCTAGAAATGTCTCAAGGTGAAATTTTGAACACAGTCTTGTGTATGCTTTTAAACAGAAGTTTTCAGGAAGACAACAAATCTTAGTTTTCATAACGTCAGCTCCAAGGCCAAGTGGCTAATTAATTGGAACCAATCCTGTAAAATAGGAATGGTTTGGTTGGTTTTAATATGGCACCACATGTACCACACTTAAAGGTAATACTGACCTGCTGGGAAGGGCATTCCCTGCTGGGCGCCCGGCTGACCTGCCATCTGCTCTCCCTGACCCTGTGGGGTTCCAGCTTGCTGTTGCTGCTGTTGTTGTTGCTGCTGTTGTTGTTGTTGCTGCTGCTGTTGCTGTTGTTGTTGCTGCTGCTGTTGTTGGGATGGGGTCATAGGTCGTCCACCATTCTGGGCCCTCTGCTGCTGTCCCTGGCCACCCTGCTGTAATGAATAAAGGAAGTGTGATGATAAGGAATCTCAATGCAACCTAGAAATCATCCAACTTTATTTCAGACAGTGACTTCAAGTGAATCATTCAACCAACTATGAGCCGCCAAGGGGATGTTAGTTGGTCTAGTAGTACAGTCGGCTCTCTGTCTTTGCCTACAAACTTACTCTGATGGACCATAGCTTGACATTCAAGTCATTTCACATTCTGACCTCAGAATATAATCAGACTTACTAGTAATTGAAAATCTATAAAACACGCACAGTTGACTACCCTCGGTGGTCATTTGCAATTATCTATTCTAATCAGTAATTTGCAACACCATTATCAGTCATTATTTACCATGTAATTGCCTTACTATCTTTCTTACTACTGCCAACTGTTGCCATTATCTTGTCAATTACCATCACTTCTGCTATCGTTGTGATTAAGTACACTATCTACTACCTACAACAACTATGCAATAATCACTCAACAATCATCAACTGTAGAACAATGCTAACCTGTTGTGCTTGTTGGTTAGCAGCTGCAGCGGCTTGTTGTTGCTGCAGTCCGGGTGGCAGCAGACCGACGGGGTACACAGCACTCCAGGGTGTAACACCGTATGCATACTGGGGAGGCATCACTGCCGGACCTCCTGGATAATGACAAACCGGAAATATCATCAAATATACAGATCATGGAGAAACCAAGGATCATCGTACTCGTAGTTGAAAGTAATGCTTATAGCGGGATCAATGTAAACAGGGGTTCAGGAAACAGACCCCAAATTTCACTCTGGATCCTGTAACTTTCCTCATATCAAAAGTGGTCTAGTGCACACAGAGCCTTATAATCTAACTCCAGTGCGACGACTGAAATTGAGGATGCGCAAACAAAAAAGTATGGAGCCATGCTTATGGTAATGCCAATGGAGCCTGCACATTCATGATGTGATAATTTGGCATGTACAATGCTAAAATGCATACAAATTTATTGTTCACTCAAAGTTGGCAACAGAGCACTGCCAAAAGCAGCAGCACATATTCAACTCAACTTTTTATTTGACATACTTCAACCTTGGACTGAATTAATTATTCTTATTAATACAAAATATATATAATATTTGATGAATGCGGATAAGTCATGTGCATAATGAGCAAAACATAACAACCGATGTTTGTGTAAGATGAGAAGGGCCTACACTTACCTGCAACAGTGGCAATGCCGAGAGCGTATGGATCCTGTCCATTCTGAGGGGCTCCAGCGATAATGTACGGGTTGCCTGCCAGTGCTGAAAATAAATAGAATTGTTACATGAGCAAGATTCCACCTTGATGGCTAAGGATTGAACAATTACTGCATGGCATTACATTTTTTTGCATCTCCTTATAAAAAGCAGAATTTATGAGCAAATTATTGTACTTTTTCCACTTGTAATGTCCTACAGCTACAGCTATTGCTATCAAGGAAAGTAAGGGAAAAGAAATTTTTGGAACTGAAGCAATGACCATGCCATAATGCCCAGCAGTGGTAGATATCGGAGAGATTCAAGAAGCCATATCAGCAAGATCATCACCATAAGCCAACAACTTCTGGATTATCAATTATATGTGTAATTTAAAGCCTGTCTGCACTAGTTTGGCCAGGAGGGCTTAGACCTCCCTGCATGGTCACTGACAGGTGGTTATCTCATCAAATCAGCTCTCACTTAACATAAGAAAAAGGGGACCATGGGGGACCAACGGGTACGCTTAGGCATTGTTTGCTATACAGTGCGTCCCAGAAAAAACGAAACCGAGAAGTATCGATGTTCTATCATAACTTAATCACAACCATAATTAATGAATGATACATATTTGGAAAGCTTAGAGTCTCCTCTTTCAGTTAATGCTACTCAGATGATGCATATTTGACGCATGAGTGATTAAAAGCAATTTGAAGGAAGGAAACCAAAAAGACATTTCGCGGGCGGTATCTGAATTTCGAAGAAAAATTCACATTTCTAGAAAGTTGAGTTTCTGACCTTTCATATGACACCTCAATCAGCAAAAACGAGCGAGGAATAACAAAGTTCTGTTTGTTTAAAGTAGCCCTTACATTTTCATAATTTTAACAAACGAATTTGTTTTTACTAGGTGCCTGCCGTAGCAAAAAGCAGATTTGACAAAAGACTTAACTCCGTTTCGTTGACAATCAGCCATGCATGAAGACTCTCGTCTACGGCTGATTGTTAACGAAACGGAGTTAAGTCTTTTGTTAATTTCGTTTATTGATACGGCAGGCAGCCAGTGAAAACGAATTCGTTAAATAAAATTATGGAAATGCAAGCACTACTTTAAACAAACAGAACTTTTTCATTCCTCACTCATTTTTCCTGATTGAGGTGTCATATGAAAGGGCAGAAACTCAACTTTCTAGAAATGTGAATTTTTCTTCGAAATTCAGATACCGCCCGCCAAATGTCTTTTTGGTTTCCTTCCTTCAAATTGCTTTTATTCACTCATGCGTGAAATATGTATCATCTGAGTAGCATCACATGAAAGAGGAGATTCTAAGCTTTCCAAATATGTATCATTCATTAATTATAGTTGTGATTAAGTTATGATAGAACATCGATACTTCTCGGTTTCGTTTTTTCTGGGACGCACTGTATAGAGGGCGCAAGTAGCTATAACTAGTGCAGTCCCGCTTTAAAGAATCATTCCTTGCATAATCCTGGTGTAGATGACTTACCAAGCTGCTGTTGTTGAGCAGCGGCTAAGGCATACTGCTGCTGTGGAGTAAGCTGTTGAACTGCTATGGTCTGAGGGTTCTGCTGTTGACGTTGCTGGAAAATTTGCTGTAAGGGAATAAATCATGAACAGCTCTGATGTCTAAGGTGCTGAGACATACCAGTTTGTTTTGTACACGACTGTAATTGCGTAACATTAATTGATGTATAATGGATGGGAGGAAAAGACCATGTGATTCATGTCGGTTGTCAGCACCTGCTGGTCAAGTGCAAAGCTAAATATTCACATCAGTGGACTTGCAACAGAGGTGTCCTTGGTCTGAAACAATGTCAGTGAAAATTTGTCAATATCAATAATGTAGATGACAGTCTTTATGTTTCAAGATGTGCCTTTGAATCCTCAGAACTAATTTACTGTTCCCAGATACCCTTTTACCATCAGTGCAAATTTGGTTAGTAACAAAACAGCCCCCAAGTTTTAAGACCAGACTAGTGTACTGGTATAGATCTTTCCTCTTTGGGTGACCAACAGAAACCAAACAGAATGGTCAGACCCTATGCAATGGGCCAAGTTTTCAGATAAAAACTGACCACACTGCCTTCATTCTTACCTGGGATTGGTCATAATTGATGTAACTAGGGCTATCCATGCTGTGAGCCATCTGATTCCCAGCAGAGTAGTCAAACTGCAGGCCTTCCATGTTCCCGACGTTCTCCATGCCAGCTCCGGTGTCAATCTGCAAGGGGTTCTGGACGCCACCTTCTATGTAGGCCCCCTCGGAGGGCTGCTGGTGCTGTGGATGCTGGGGATGATGCTGATGCACTTTCTGGATCATGTTCTGTCGTTGCATGTCAGCCACCGAGGTAGCTGGCTGCTGCATCGCCACGTTCTTACCGTCCTCTGGTTCCGTTGGGGAAGCGTTGCGGCTACCGGGTGTGCGACTAAAGAAGTAAAAGAGTAGATATGTACCTCATGTTAATCCCAGCTCTCTGTATATTATGAAGCTCATCATCACAGTTCCCGCTTAACTATGGTACTGGATGCAATTGGTTAGTCTTTGCTGATACTGGAGTTCACTGAACTTGACTTTACAGCCAGTAAACAAACTACGAACTTCATAGATTGTAAAACATGTTTGCATTTCAATATCACCTCTTTTTCTTTTTTTCTTGACATGTTCTTGAGCTTTCACTCAGGAAAATTGTTCCTTTCCAGATGATTCCAACAGTACTACAGATTCTACCATGCATACTTTTTCACAGAAGTAACGCCAGTTCCATTTGTACTTGTGACCCTAAAACTGACCCTACATCCAGGGCAAAATCTTGACCTTAATCCTAATCCTAACCATTATCTGTACCATAACAATGACCATGTAATATTGTACTGATACATTATGGGCTATTCTGTAGTTGAGCAGAAAAAGTTCCTTTAGTTCTTTCAAGATGAGAAGAGTGCAAAAAACGTTGCTTGGAGAGAGTACAAAGCCACTTACCTAAATGTGTTGGGATCCTCTTCAGGTTTTTGCTGGGGTACTGGATCTATGCCATTCTCTACTACTTCCTGCTTGTCTCCCTCTGCCTCAAAGGGTGATGGTGTCTTGCTCTTCTTGCCGTTGCCCTGGGACTGCTGGTTAGAATCACCTCCTTGTTGGTGCTGCACTCCAGCACCGTCCTAATATAAATAGAGGACAAATGATTAATGGAAATAAACCCAAGCCTTATTTATGCTCCTGGTTCTCCTACAAGAAAGGATGCCCAACAAAAATTTATGGGTTCCATGCATATTATTTTATGTTCAACTGCTAACCCACAAAATACAGGTAAAGAATTTGGGACATGATATCCATTTTTGTCAGGACTTTGTTAATATATATTGAGAAGTACTTCATAACCTCAATAAAGATCATGAGGATATAAGTCTTAAAGACCGCACTTTACATCCAGTTTCAACTAATACAGAATTCACTGGTGTAAACTATATCTTTTGCTATTACAAAACACTTTCACTACTTTCATGGATATTCAGACTTCTTTCAAAATCATTTTGGAACTTCATATGGTGTCTGGACAAACATTCTCAAAAGAATGACAACAGGTCATTTCATTGAAGAAAAAATGCTGATATTGGACCAACTGTCTGTCAATCACGCTCTGTATTGGACACTTACATGTAAGTAACTAGGAATGAAAGAGAGAAAGAAGTGTTCATTACTTGACTTACAAATCCCGGCTTGAGCCTGTGGTGTTTCCCATCGATCTCTTTGCCCTGAGGAGACGAGGCCAACACGTATTCTGCCATGCTGAGTCCCAGGCCGCTGGTGTCCGAGCGGGGCGACATGACTGCATTCTCCTGGAACGTTCCCGTGCCAGGGGAGAGCTGTCGTCCCCGTTGCACCATGATGGGCTGGGATACCGAGTGGTCTGTGCATGGAGCAAGAGAGAGTAGATCAGAAACAGCGCAGCAACATGCGAGAATGGACAAACACATGACGTTTTAAAGCCTGTCTGTACTAGTTTGGCCAGGTGGGATTAGACCTCCCTGCAAGGTCACTGGCAGGTGGTTATCTCATCAAATCAGCTCTCAATTAACATAAGAAAAAGAGGATCATGGGGGGACCAACAGGCACCGATAAGGCATTGTTTGCTATATAGAGGGCGCAAGTAGCTATAAGTAATGCAGTGGGGCTTTGAGTTAACCTTTTCACAGAACATCTGGTAAATTTTTAATCACACTCTTTTCCTAGTACAATTCTCCTTCATACGTCAGAACAGCATTGCAAAGTACTGTACATGTAGGAAAATGCATGATGTCGTGGAGGCTGTTGACATCCTTTAAGAAAAGCCTTTGTCAATTGAAGGTAATAAACTTTTCTTTTCATAAATCATCTAATATTTCCTCAATCTCAAACTATTGCGCTAGTGGGGCAGAAGAAAGAAAAGGATCCCAATAAAATATGTAGCCTTGGAGTCTTGTCCAGTTCTTGGTATAAATACTTACTGGAACCAGGTATTCCTGTCCCTCCTACCCAGGCATTGGCTGCAGGCCATGGGGTGAAGATGTCCTCATTTTTACTGTTCTCCTGGGAATCCCATAATTTCTGCAAGAAGAAAGTGACATGGAAGGAATCGGAACATCAATAATGAAATAAATAATAAGTAAAATCAAAATAAGCTGGTACCCATCATAATTGGAAAAAAAGGGGGAAAAGAAATTACAAACAATGTACTGGCTGCAATGCATAAAAATTAGAGTGACAACATTTTCTTAGTAGCAACTATCCCTCAAGTTTTAACCAGAGCATATTAACATAAAAGGGCAAGTGTAATATACACTTGTATGTCCCAAATGTCACCAAGTATTAATGAATTGTATAATGGAGTTAAGAAAATAATTGACATTATTTTTTGTTAAGGTTTTGTCTGCTTGAAGCCCTACTGCTAGAGCATAAGTATTATACGGTCATTGGATATACTGAAATCGTAGTTGTGGTGTGTAACATGTGGGACAAATGGCTTGGCCTTGCCCAAACACAAAGTGGAATTGTAGTTACCTCATCCATATTCCTTGGTCTGTTGTCCCTGTCTAGGTCCAGGGCATGGAACTCATTGGTCATCCTACTCACATCTCCTGCAGAGCGAACCTGAATAGACAATGGAGGCAAAATAAGATTACCACGATTACCAAATAAGCATGAAGGACTTCGGGAGTATTATCAAACCTTATGTTGGGGTTACATTATGTTCAGTGAAAAAAATACACGGGGGCTCAGGGCGAAATGTCCAAAAGAGCCTCCTTAAATTTGCATAGAGTTCAATGCAAAACAAATTTTAGAATGATATTTTCATGCAGGCAAGGTTAAAAAGTAGCCCCCCAATTTTTTTTTCAATGATTATGTTCCCAGCGGCCACAGCAATCACGCTTCAGGCCACCGTGGACAAAACGGGATGGACGTGAGACAACGCGGGGGAACGGAATGGGTAAAATGTCAGGCCGTGATTGCCGTGGATGCCGAGCCAGATTTTTAAACTGAAAAAATTTGCCACGGCAGTCTCAGTGCGGATGTGAAACCTAGTAGGCCGTAGTAAAACAGGGTGAACGCAACAAAACGTGACGGTATGTAATTTTTAAAAACTTGGCACAACCGAACAAAAATTGAATGTTTGGGCAAACGGGGCTGCCATGGCCGCCGAGAACATAATGTTAACCTGGCATAACTTCATAATTCTGACAGAATCCTGAAAATGGAAGGTACATGTAGCTAGAATTTGATCTTATCATAAGCAACACGAGCGCAAGACAGTACAAGTTCTTGGGCTCCCAATTCTATCTTACGGCCTGCTGACATTGTTATATGTCACATGGACACTAATTAAGATAACGTCATATTCTTACATCTCTTTTGACAAATTCCCAAAGAAAACAAAATGAAACTTGTCAAGGTTGACACCTTACATGTTCACTAGCACTTGACGCACTGTTTAAAAAAAAAAAAATCAAATTCCATGTAAAGCTGTAAGATACCAATCTGTACGAAGTATACATGCATGAGTTAAAAATTTGAGGAGAATCACTCATTTCCCCAAACATGATAGGATGAACAACTCTAGTATAGGCAGGTCAATAGCCAACAAAGGTATCACTTGTCTTTATTACATATAGATTCACTCGCCTGGTCCAGGACAGAGTCGTCCCCAACGGCCCATCTCTGCTTGGGAAACTGCCCTCCTGATTCGTTCATGGTGTTGCTAGGCCTCTGGTAGAAGTAACCTACTTGTGCGTCGTCTCGCGTGCGCTGTGGCTGTGCCATACGATTGTATCCCGGTCTCAACCCGCTGCTGTTAGAAAGTGCTTGACTGCCTCCACTGTTGTTATTGCGAGCAGAATTCTCCCATTCAACATCATTCATGTTTTCCTTCTATGATACAGACCCGCTGCTTGTCGTCGTGTCCTGCTTGAGCTGCTATGTACAATATATATATATGCAGGCACCACACATTAGGCCTGAAAAGAAAAGACAAAAGTAGATATTCATTTGTTTTGATAAGGAAATCATAGTGAAAATTGTCATAGATGGTATCCGATTGTTTGAAGGAATACACAGCATGAGAGTTGCAATTTTTGTCCCTTTAACACAGGAAAAGATATGTGTTTACTGTAGCCACCAAATACTTTTAAATATACATGCTAAGGCTGCGACGGGTAGTCGAATGCTCGAGTACCCGCACGGTTGAAAACTACTCGGGTACGATTTCTCGTACCCGAATATTCGGCCGCAAAAAAAAAAAAAAAAATGTCCAGACCCACGCTTACCCGTGACACGGAGAGTGCCGGCCGCTGGCATGGTACCGTCGGTAAAAATGTTTCCCAACTCAAGCACTATCAAACTCACCTTTCAGAAACTGGGACCAAATGTCCAGATTTCTGTTTGGACTTGGAGGAAAATGGATTATTCTGCCATCTTTAGTTTTTAAAACAGCATTGTTTACTGTTATTATTCTTATTAAATCAGCGCCTTCAACTGCAACTCAAAGTAAAATTGCATGCGTTTTTGGCGAGGGAACTGGGAAACTGCCGAGTGGTATAGTAGTGGCAAAAAATTCCAAAAAAAATCCAAAAAAATCCAAAAATTCAAAACAAAAATCCAAAAAAATTATAAAAAACATGGCGTCCGAATATTTGAGTATTCGCTTGTGAGCCTGGGAGTGTACTTGGGTACCTCATTACACTGTTGTGCACAGCCTTAATACATGCATACCTTGGTTACCATCTCATATGAATAGGGTGTCTGATCGCGCACCCGATGTTGTGTGCTAAAATTCTTCCAATAGAGATTACACGCATCCCTATGCAGTCTACGTGCATTGCGCGACCATGCAAAAAAAGTCAATTTTTTTTTTTCAATTCGAGATTCAAACCTTTATCTGTTGTGATCCTGAAGGTTATATTCCATAAATGAGGTGTCATATGAAAGAGCAGGTGAATTCCAATATTTCTAAAGGGGCGTAGCCCCCGAAATTCTAAACATATCTTGGTCAAAACAGCAATTGAAACATTGTGTCCTGGCTAACTCTGAGGTTTGTCACTTTTGAGATATGACGCCCCGATCGATAAGTAGTCCCAGTCCTAAGGAACAATTCTATGTGCTTATATTTTCGCTAGCCCCCAGGGATCACAACTGATAACAGTTTAAAAATACCCTTCTCGCTATTTGGTGGATCAGCTAATTAGGAGGCGTGCGCTCCGCTCAGTCCAAACCATTGTTACATCGCGTAACATCTCCGCGTACGAACGAAACCCCAAATTCAATTACACATTATAGTGAAAGAAAGTATGGGTGGCCATTCCCGGCATAGAACCTGGAAGTGAATACACGTTATAGTCAATGGCTATATCGCGGAGACATCTCCGCGGTATTGCCATTGACTATAACGTGCATTCACTTCCGGGTTTATTGTGCGACGAACGCTAACCATACTAGTCAATGGCACATGTCGCGGAGACAGCGTAGCTCAAGCTGCAAGTCGCGGATTGGCTTAGCAGCATGCGTACGATATGCATACGCTTGCATATCGCGCGATACAGCTGTTTGGCTAAATTTAGCAAAACAACATCACTCTGCGTGGACGTCTTTTTCGTCGATTTTGACCAAAATGATATGAATATACCAGCGTTTTGGAGGGGCTGTAACTTTTGATAGAAACATTGGTGAGACTTGAAATTTGAAATGTATTATTCTGATAACATTTTTTATTCAAATATCAAACAAAAATGGTGAAAAACGATCCCAAATTGAAAATTGAAAAATCGTTCAGACACCCTAATATGAAGTCATTTTCATCCATGTTTTGCAAATTTTAATGCTGTTATTATCACAACTCTGAAAGTTAAAAAAACTTGAAGATTCATGCACAATAAAAGAATCAGGCTACAAAACACCTATATTTTGAAATTAAACAGCTTTCTTAAATTTTCTTGTTCACAACATACCAATTGATTAATTTGTTATAGACAACAAAATATTTTCTTTTATTCTAAATATCACTCGCTTTATTTTAAAGATATTTACTTAGTAATAACACTTGTCCCTGTTGCAATGCAAGTTTGGACTAGTCATGGAAGGTATGCACAGCACATGGCGTTGTATTGTAATTTGAAACTGTAATACTTAATATGTCTTGTAAATATTTTGTAAACTGAAATTCAGCCTACGGGCTGCCAGATTCAGTATTCTAGTTATAACAGAATACAATACAATACATGCAGGAGCCAACCTAAACAAAATTGGCAATAATTTTGTTTTATTTCATTACCTTTTAATAACATTAACAAATCTTTCATTAAAAAGATCAAATTGAAATCACACAATCTTTGCTAATTTACAAAATGATTCAGCAACATTGAGCACCACAGAAGAGATATGTTTTAAAACATCTTCCCCGAAAAATACTCCAAAAATAACAAGAAAATTGACACAAAACAGGTAATAAATATAACGAATTTCAACTCATGATCTTCATTTGGACATTTAATGAATATTTACTTCATTTTTGGTATGTTTTAGCAGGGTATTTCCACGCCGGAGTTACGGGTCGAATTTTGGATACCTTACTGAACAAGCGCAGATATATAGAGTCTAGTCTGTCTTCCCAAAGATTTATCGTTCACAACGTGAAAGTTTCTGTGCAAAGTTAATGTGAAATCCATCAAGGAGCATCATCGCGGAAGCCTTTTTCCTCATCGCCCTCGCGCAGATCGGAATTAAGAATCCTCTGCAAAAATGCGGACAAATTTGTTTAGGACGCGTCTGTCTGCATTTATGAAGACGATCCTTTTTTGCGCAGACGTTCCTTATTCTACTAGGGCCAGCGCCCCTCCTGCCTGGTCACACACAGTTGTGAACAAGCGCCACTCATTTTCCTTAATGCTGCTACAAGCGCCACTCATTTTCCTAAATGCTGCTACATTGTACGAGTGGAAAATTAAGTGTCAACGACCTTAGCCCAAGGCTAAGCCCAAGGACATGTTTGTTCTGGCCAACACTTTTTTAAATATTTTTTTTTACATCAATCCAGATTATTTACTTCAATTTTAAACATGTTACATTGCAAACATGGCTTTCAATTTCATAACAGGGTAACCTACAAATTATAAAACAGCGTAAAGACCCAGTCTCAAGCTTCGGACTAGATCTTCATCTAATTTCTAGAGTTCAATGAGTCATTCGCGTTCATGGTAGGTCCACAACACACAGGCGTCTATGCACATACATACAACTACAAGTAACAAGTATAATACGCAATCCACACATAGCTGCCATTGTTTACAGAACTCGATCATAACAAAAAAGCGTGTAAGGCCCCGAAGTTGGGACCATTTTTATATGCAACACTTTGTAACGAAAATAAATGATGTGTGAAGAAATATAAATCATACTACCATGTACCTGCTCACAAATTTACAAATGTCGATCACCAATACTTACTGCGATGCAGCCCGATTATGACAACATCTCGACAATAATAGCTGCTGCTGCAGCGGGCGACATTTTGAACCGTAGTGCATTATGGGTGCCATGTGCTTGACCAAAATCGGATTGTTGTAAGTGACGTCATGTAAAAACTACGTGATACACTTTCTGCCAATCTTCCTCTTTCTATTCAGGTTTAAAATATCCATTGGCATTATTTGAATGTCATACTAACTGCGTTATTTCACATAGTAACGAATTATTCACACATTCCGTCACTTTTTAGAAGAGGGGGACATGAAATATGCGACAGAGTGAGGAGCCTCAAATGTGCCCCGCCACAAACTTTATCGCTGTGTTACAGCCGCCCCGGCGCGCCCCCCCCAAAAAAAAAGGGAGAAGGAGAAGCTATAGCTGCAGTCTACCTATATAAATATGCCTACATGACCGATTATAAAATCCTGATGCCTCGACCAGCAGGCACGCCGGAAACAGTTTGGGATTGGGGGGGGGGGGGCAAACATCCCAGGGGGCTCACATTCCAGGGGCAGTGACGTAATGAGAAGAAAAAAAATCGGAAGGGGGGGGGGCAGACGAAAAATCTGCATCACCACCAGTCTTACACGTTATATGCAGGTCCCGCGGAACGTTTTTCAAAGTGGCGTATTATCGATCAGGTAGAGCGTAAATTGGCGTGGGGTCCAGGGCATGAGCCTCGTCAAGGGGTCAAGGGGCTGAGCCCCCGGAAGCTCAGGGGTTTTAGGTATTTAATTACGGTTAGATGAGCATCCAGGGGCCCTCTGTAAGGCAATTGACGTGTTCCAAGGGGGGGGGGGGGAGAGCCCCCAGAACCTCAGAGGTTTTAATATTTCACGGTCAGATGAGCATCCAGGGGCCCGCCTTATAGGGCCCTTGGTGGGGTCCAGGGGGCAGAGCCCCCGGAAGCTCAGGGGTTTTAGGTATTTAATTACGGTCAGATGAGCATCCAGGGGCCGACTTAGGGCCCTTGGTGGGGTCCGGGGGGCAGAGCCCCCGGAAGCTCAGGGGTTTTAGGTATTTAATTTCGGTCAGATGAGCATCCAGGGGCCCGCCTTAGGTCCCTTGGTGGGGTCCAGGGGGCGGAGCCCCCGTAAGCTCCGGGGTTTTAAGCATTTAATTACGGTCAGATGAGCATTTTTGTATACCTTATTTGTGACATTGGCAGCTAGGTCACTTATTTTCCGTCTTCGTCTTTCTTTCTTTTTCTCTTTAACATACTTTTTCAAAAAGGAGGGGGGGGGGCGGGCTCGAGCCCAGCCACTTCGCAGACCATTCCATAAAGGCTTCTAAATAAGCGTATTTCGCCTGACTGTAAAGTTGGGAATTTCTTATTTTCCAACAAACGCATAAAAAGGTATGAACTACAAAAAAAATGGAGAAAAAATGCCGGAAAATCATGTCACAACATCAACATTTGTAAATCACTTGTTTCGAATAAGAAATACATACTCAGGGGCTCATGTCTTCTCACCCCTATAACAAAAAAATGGACACGCTTTCCCGTTCTCGCACAATATGTCCACGATATGCGCGTATCGCTATTATAGAGACCTCCATTGATAAATACCGTATAGGTGGCATGCGCAATGTTTATGAAATTAAATTCCTGTGAACTTTCCTTTTTCTTTGAATGGAATTGTATATGTGATTTAATTAAGGTTTTTATTATTGTTATGTTCTTTTGGTTTAAAAATACAAACCATGTTTACTCCTTTACTGTTTTTTTTTTTTTTTTTTTGGAGGGGGGGGGGGGCGTTTTTTTTTTGGGGGGGGGCAAAAATGCGTTTTGCCCCCCCCCCACACTTTTTTGACTGGGGGGGCAACTGCCCCCCTTGCCCCCCCCCCCCCCCCCCCCACTTCCGGCGCCTATGTCGACCAGCATTGGGGGGGGGGGGGTGGCCGGGGGTCATCCCACGGTAGACCGACATCTCACGAAACCGACAAAAGAGAAGAAGAAAAATATATAGTCACGAGAGTAATATAGCCCATGCATAAGACCCCGACGAAACGTAATCTATAAGAGAAGATATAGAAAGATATGTCGGTCTCTTGGGCGGTTGATCTCGCGGGTCGTTGGTCTAGTAATTAAGCTATAAATGTGAAAGTGAATGGCTCATATACAAATTAGTAGGTCCAGTCGATAACGGCCCGGGGGGTGGGGGTGCCGGGTAATTGTCGGTAACTGAAAATTGCGCTGCCGTCTGGAAAAATGAGAAGAGGGGGGGGGGGAGAGATAAAGAGAAAGAAGAAGAAAAAAGAACCAGTGAGGAAAAGAAAGAAAAGAAGAGAATTGATTAGAAAGATAGAGAAAAAAGAAAAAAAAGGAAGGAGAGGAAAGTTTGAATAAGCATTTTCTAGTATGACAGTAAGTCAGTAACCAAGCTAAAGGCTAAAAGCGTGTAGCCAAGTAGAATGTAAAAACTATTTAGAAAGAAACATGAATGTTGTGCATTTTCATGGAAGGCAGTTTTAAAGAGATTTTAAAGTTACATATTTCATACCTGCATTATATTCTCTATGTTGATTGTTGATTTTTTTTTTAAGAGTTGAGTACTGATTAGCGTGATTTAAGAATGACAGATCAAATTTAGTCTGTGATAATTATCTTTTGACAATTACAAATTTGCAAAGCACATTGCCCCCCCCCCCCCCCACTTTTTCAAGTACCCCTAAAGTGCCCCTTTTTACATAAGAAAGAGACCCCCTTTTATATCAGATACCCCTTTTACTTCAGATAAGTGCCTCTTGTTATTTCTAATAGGTGGCCGTTCCACACATTCCTATAGGCCTATTAAAGCTATGTTGCGCCTCTTACCCCTTATGATAAGTGCCCCCTTTGCCTATATGAGAATTGCCCGGCTATTCAAATCTGAGAGTGCTCATTTTACTTTAACAAATGCCCTTTTCTTTTGAAATAAGTGCCCCTTAACCTTCTGATAAGTGCCCCTTTTCATATTTGATGAGTGCTACTTCTCAACTCTGATAGATAAGTGCCCCTTTTTATTTTAACACGTGCCCCCTTTTTCTTTCCAATTAGTGCCCTTTTTCCTTCTGATAAATGCCCCTTTTCTTTTTTTAAAGAGCCACTTCCCCCTTCTCATAAATGCCCCTTCTAACACCTTCAATTGATCGATGCTTCTTTTAAAATATCATAGGTACCCTTTTCCTTCGATCGACAAGTGCCCATATCCTTTGTGATTAATTCATGCCCCTTTCTATTCTTACGAGTACCCTTTCCAATCTCACAAGTGCCCCTATTCATATCAGGCGAATGCCCCCTTTTATAGGTACCAGAAGTGCCACTTACCATCTCTGATAAGTGTCCCTTCACCTTTTGCATTTAAGTGCCTATTTTTAAATCTGAGAGGTGTCCCTTTTACTTTGACAATTGCATCTTCTCCTTTGTATACCTTCTTTTCATTCTTATAAATGCCCCTTTTCATTTGTGCTGAGTGCCCCTTTTCATTTGTGCTGAGTGCCCCTTTTATTTTGACACGTACCCCTTATCCTTTCTAATTAGTGCCATTTTTCCTTCTGATAATTGCCTCTTTTCCTTTGTAATGAGTGCCCCTTTTCCGTTCTCATAAATGCCTTTTTTTCATCTCTGGGTAGTGCCCCTTTTCACCTCTGACGATTCCCCTTTTTACTTTGACATATGCTATTTTTCCTTTCTGACAAGTGTCCTTTTCCCTTTGGATATGTGCCCCCTTTCGCCATAAATCTTTAAGCAACTAAAAAGAGCATTTTTTTCTTTAATTTCAATTTTAATTTTTTAATTTTCAAAAGCTCACTCGCCTTAAAAGTTGATATAAAACTATGTTTCTTATACAAGCTCTTTTCGGTCTTTTATGCTAAGTTAAAACCCCGTTCATCAGTATTGTTTTTGCCCTCCTTATAAGATGTATTTTGTTTGCACTACGACCTCATAAATCCTAAAATTTGTGCTCGCTCACAAATAAATATTCATCCTATACATCCAAGTATGATAATTAAACTTTGAAATCATCCCTGATATTGTAATCACAATGAACGGGTATATACCAACGTCTAAAAATGGTATACTTTCGCTTTGAGCTTTCCTTTTATAGGTTCCCGTTTTACCTAGAAAGTGCCCTTTTTGTTGGTGCCCCCCCCCCCCCCACTTTGAAAGACGTTCCGTCGCCCCTGTTGTCGACATATCGTCTAAAAATGGTATACTTTCGCTTTGAGCTTTCCTTTTATAGGTTCCCGTTTTACCTAGAAAGTGCCCTTTTTGTTGGTGCCCCCCCCCCCCCACTTTGAAAGACGTTCCGTCGCCCCTGTTGTCGACATATCATCGCCTCACCATCAGCTTTGAAGGTGAGCCGATTGGGTCCACATGTTATGTCGTCACCGTAACAGTGGCAAATATGACCCCAGTTGACTTGCAATTTGGAGGGGTGCAAAAAATGAGGTTTGTATATGCTTTTGTGCATTGTTTTATTTCTTAGATTATTCTATGTTCATTTAGCTTTACATTGAGAATAGGTTGTATATTCATTTATAAGGTCTTTATAGTACTTTCGCGTGATATTCTACGAGTTTCAGAAAACAATGAACAGATTTTTTTTTAGGTTCAGTATTGAATTGGTAAAAAAAGAGTGTAATTAAGGGCTGGACGGGAAAATCAACACACCATCTCCTTTTCTTTTCCTCATCGTGTAATTTGCAATGTTCTCCTTCTTAATTTCTCTCTCTCAATCCATTATCCTCTCAGCTTATGACGTTAACAATGTCTTTATTTTTTAAGTGTCTCTTCCTCGTACATACTATATGCTCTCAGTCCTCATCATATCCTCTCATCACTTTTCTCACTCCCTTTCCTTCTTTCTTTTCTTCCCTCTCTCTCTCTCTTCTCATGAATACTTTCCTTCCATCTTCTTCCTTTCAAGATTTGCAATGAGAAGTCTTTTAGTCAGGCTATTCTAATATGATTTGTAACATACTTCTTCCTTCTCTGCCCCTCCCTGCTCTGTCATCCCCCCTCCTCATACCACATCCTACCCCCTCACTCTCTCTTTTCTTGTACATGTCCCTTCTCTCCAAGATACATGGTGTAAATTTGATGCAAATATGTTTATTGAATAATATCAAGTGATATTTAAAAAAAAAGTTCTCTACATGTTTATTAAAAAAGTGTTTGTGTGTGTGAGGGGGAGGGGTACATCTATTCTTAATTTTTTGTTTTAATTTTTTGTTTAATATCCCTTTAACAGTAATTTGTCATTTTACTTGTGTTTCATACTTCCATTGCATACTTCAAAAGTGAAAAAAACAAAACTTGTATTATCTGTATAAAATTTATTTCACATTATACAAGTATAAGGCAAACAGATTATTATATGATGAAAAATATCTAGAAATTATGAGAAACACTTCAAGGAAATCGGCATGGTGGCAAGGTAATCATTTGGATAAAAGATGAAAAAATTAAAAAAATTCCTGTTTTGAAATGGAATCTAGAGAGAAGAGGAGAAAGAAAGTAGAGGTGAGAATGGCATGGAAGAGAGACAGTAGGTAGAAAAGGAAAGAAAGAATAGAGCAGTGAAGAGCAGTGAAGAGAGAGAGAGAGAGAGAGAGAGAGAATCAAAATGTAAATGTTTTTTCAGAAAATTAAATCCAGAAGAAAAATGGATGATCTAATTAATAAAGGAATGCATAAAATAAAGGGAAACAAAAATCCTTCAATTATCCATTGTCTACTGGAACTGGGTGGATGAACAATAGTAAAAAAGTAATAAAATATTTGCATGCTTAATTATGATTATATTTACTTATTTTTCTATATAAATCAACATTTTAAAAAGTACTACACTTGTAAACCTTCCACATAAAATTTGATGAATTCTCAAGGCAAAATTTTTGAATACGGTATACTTGCATGCTTTTACACAGAAGTTTTAACAAAGAGAGTAATCTAGGAAATAAAAACATTAGTTTTAAGGCAATAAGAATGAATAAAAGCAGGAACGGTCAGAAGCAATGTAGTACTATTAGAAGCAGTAGAACTTGAACAAAATCATATCACATCATTATATTTCAGTCCTGATCAACCTAAGTATAATCATTTTGTCTCTGTTTTCACAAAGTGACGGTAGTGAAACAAAATTGCATTCACAATTTTCCTCACTACCGTCACTTCGTGAAAATAGGGACGATTTATCATTTCTAAATGACATATTCTAATTAGTTTTATCGTTATATATATAATGACATGACTTGTTAAGTAGAATGAAAACACAAACTATTTTCAAAATGCTTAAAAAACAAATTGTAAAATCTGATATTGCTTTTTCAAACTGAACACAAGTACAAGTTGAAACTTAAGCTACAAAGCAGCATAAAAATAAGATTATGATTTTTAAAACTTATTCACATAATTATGTCTGAAAAAATCATATAAAGTGGCCATTACTTATATTATAGTATCACTTCCAAATATACATGTGTATCTCAGTATCTCACAAGTAACATATTGCAACATGATTTTATTTTAAAGAAAAATTATGATCAATGCCGTCTTTGGCAAGTATTCATATTAACATACCAAATTTAGTCAAGGTAAAGGGCAATCCACCCCTGTCAACCTTGTCATTCAAATAAAAGTCATTTAAAAATGAAATCAATTTCTTATTTTCATTTCAACAATCCTTTCTTTTATTCATTTTGTTACATAATGAAATGAATAATGAATTTGTACAGAATAGAGAGCTCACCACTTGGCACTCAATGGTTCAATTTATTATATTTTAGTAATATATCAATATATTAGTTATACATTGCAATTTTGTTTAACATTTTTCCATGTTTCATATTCTGAGGTATTTAATGACACAGCCTTGTGTAATTTGGAATGATACAGAATCAGACAAATCCATGTCCCAGGGTATAGAACCCTGATTACATGATCTCATTTATACAAAAACAGAAACAGTAGCTTGAAAACACAAATACATGGAATAACATAACGCAGGCATATCCACGTAAAGGGAATTTGGGGGAAATTGTAGTATCACTTGAAATAATGTGCATCTAGTAAACAGATAGCTTAGATAACTTCTTGAATATCATGAAAGAAGATTATATTATTCTGTTTAGCTTTCCCAAACTAGATAACTGTTGCAAAACTTGGTACTTGACACATCTTTCATAAGTACTTTCAGTTTCAATATCAAATAGCATTGGTAAAGGGACAGACAATTTGCATATTGACATTCTATAGGAAATTTGTGTAACGATATTGATTTAAAAAAAAGATTTAAACAGGAAAAGACTCAATTAATGAATGATTTTCAACTGCCTTTACTTGGCTGGACTTCTTGACAGACAGAGTGCACAAGAGGGTGGGGGGGGGGGGGGGTCAATTTTCCCCAGGTTTAATAGAAATCGAAAGTGAAATTTATCTTTATCCATTCAGAGATATGTTTTAGACAAGTATCCATTTTTTCTTCAAATTAATTTATTGCTTAACACTTACATGTATACACTGCAAAATAGAATTGTAAAAACTTTTTTAAGTGGGTAAAATACATGATTATCAATTATATAGAAATAGATTGAGCAAAAGACAGGCGCAGACAGAGAGAAAGAGACTGAAAGTTTTAGTGCACATCACCGTGACTTTTTTATACCCTATTATTGTGGATATGCCCAACGTTATCTCTCATAAGCAGCAGTGGAAGAGTTAATCTTCCTTGGTCCGTCGGTAAATGTATTCATCATATCTTGGATTCCATTCATATCATAGACTGCCTGGACCGCCTTTGGATGCCATAGGCTAGTAGAGAAAGAGAAAGGGAAATAATAAAATGACACTGTAAAACAAAATCATTTATTAGCATTATAAGCCCCTTTCCCAAATGTGGGTGTAAACGACAGTTAGAAAGAACAGGATTGGCAGATTTAGCCGGGAGGGGCATAATTGTTCCGTGCATACCCCCCCCCCCCTCTCCCCCACACCCTAGAAACCCAATTGGCATACTCTAGGTACAAAACGAATAATATAGCCCCTTAATTGCAATTTTGTTGCATACCACATTGGCATTTACAAAATCCTGGATCCACCAATGAAAGAGAGTTTACCTTAAGACAAAATTATGAAGCCATTTTTTTTATGTACCCGCCGACTACCCGGTAGCCTAACATTGTAGTACTTTTTGTTCTTTTTTTTTCTTCAGGGCACACATTTTATTGCACTTGTCTTTAGTTTGTTGATTCCAGAACCTTAACACACATAATCACTCCCTTTTTAATTATGTAATAAACCATTTCTTCTACAGTGCAATCACTTAACCAGTACTCAGTAAAAAAAAAAAAAAAAAAAAAAAAGGAAAAAATTGCATGTAGCATGTGTGTGTATGTAAAGAAAATTTGGTGCCTGCACCTACTTTTTATTGGCCAACAACATTGCCTTGCATGCTTCCATTTGGAAGACTTTTTATATTTCCTTCTGTTTTTTCTTCACTATAATGCTGATGCAGAATATTTTCTAAATGGTAATTTGCCAAATGAGGCAAAATCCGGGCTGTACGTAAGGGCTGATCAGACCTAAGAAAATAACAATAATGATAATTCCGTGTCTAAGGATAAATTCATTTCCAATCGCCCCCTCATTGTTTAATGTGAAAAATGAATCGGAGATCATTGTTGTCAGACAGACCACAATGATTTATGCTGATGAGCCTCCCTCAATGATTAATTGTTGTGGTGATAACACCAATCGAATGGTAATCTTAAGTACAAGTGTCGTAGTCGAGTGGTTTAAGCCCTTGACTTGAAATTTAAAGGTTGTGGGTTCAATCCCCTTTGGCATGACATTAATCTACATTGCCACTCTCCACCCACAAGACAATAGGTACCTGTGACGATTGCCTATAGGCTCAATGTGACTGTTTTTACCATTGTCCTACATGCATGCATGTGATTATGTTAGGAACACACTAGCTGTGAGGAGTGGAGATGGTGCACATTTGTGTGTGGGCTTGAAATCAAATGACCAGGGGGTAATATCCTTTTTGTTTAGGTCTGCATGACCAAGTCCTCAGATAATGAATATTTGCATTTCAAACTTTTGTAATGCATAAAGGTGTATTTTGTTTTAAATTTGTCTACAAAATGCTAAATTTACTTATGATTTGAATGAGAGGGAAATAGATAAACTGATTGAGGCTTCTGATGTGCTTTATAAGACTTTCACAGGTGTAGTATTTTCTATCAGTATCACATCACGAGTACCATGAAATGGGGTTTTAATTAGGAAATTATCGATAGGATATAGGCAGCTAAAACTATCATTACATGTTCTCAAAAGGTCAAGGCATATACCGGTATGCATATCATTCCTTGACTATAACTCAATATAGCTTTAACCATTATCAGATAAACCCTGATCATGTGTCAAGGGTTAAAGTGGGCACAGATTTAACATGGCTTAGATCCAAGAAAAATTGTTTATACTCAGTTGGGATTGATTTGAATCAGTCATCACTCTGTACAATATAGGGCCCTGAAGTCTGGACTTTGGATTTTTGCAGGGTGTGTGTGTGTGTGTGTGGAGGGGGAGGGGGGGGGGTACCGAAAGACTGGAAATTTAGTAAGAAGAAACAGGAACTGTGCAGTCTCAACACACACTAAATCTTTTCACCCTGATATTCTGACTACTTTGCTATACAGTGTGTCCCGAAAAAAACTATACACTTTTGAAATGGCTGCCGAATAACAAATATATGATTCTAGGGGGAAAAGTTTTATATGTATAGAAAGCTCATAAACTCAACTTTCATATGACACCAAAAAGTTTGAAAATAATTCATGCTTGGGTGAGTACTGGTCACTTTTGTAAAAGGTATGGAAATTAGGTTGCGCAGGAATTAGCCTTCCAATTTGTGAGAGGTAAATCCTTTGGAGCTTACCGAATTGAGGGTGATATGATACATTCATGATTTGCTGAGTGAATTTCATGGTTTATTAAACCAAACTTTTATGCACGGAACAGGAATTTATTTTTCTATTGTAGCATTGTAACTTTCCCTGGTAGACTCAGTGGTGTGTTCATGAGAGTCCGGATGGGGTGATGGTACATGTTGTAATTTCCATGTTACAAACTGTTATTTTTTACATTTGTGACTTTGAATAAAAACCTTCACCCCACATTTCAGTTACCATTTACCTGAAGAATAAGTAGCCGACATCTTGGACATTCCTTTTGTCAACAAACCGTATTTGAATATTCAATTTACATTATCCCTACCTGGGTATTGAGTAAATCAATGAGATGTTCAACTAATCTTACAATAATTGAAATGTGGGGTGAAGGTTTTTATTCAAAGTCACAGATGTAAGAGAATAACAGTTTGTAACATGGAAATTACAACATGTATCATCACCCCATCCTGACTCCCATGAACACACCACTGAGTCTACCAGGGAAGTTACAGTGCTACAATAAAAAATGCAATTCCTGTTAACTCATGCATAAAATGTTAA